>JASANE010014152.1:0-146359 GCA_030248225.1 Trileptium ribeirensis
AAGTCTCCACGACGAAGTGTCCGGTGGGTCGAGGTGGCGGCGGCGTCACGGTGGTTCGCCGGCAGTCACAGCCGGTCAAGTTACTAAGCCGTACGGTGTCCTCCTGGGGGTCGATCCGTTGCAACGAAAAAGTCGCTTGTCTTCCAAGTCTCCGTTGTGATTAACGTTAGAGTCCATTTATACTATTACCGTTTCACAATAAATATAGACGTAACGGTAAGAGTTGGGTTTCTAGTAACCTATCCAGAAAGAGTTATCAGGCAGGCGCTTAAAGTTGGCAAGAAAATTACAACAACTAGTATTATCAGTCGGGTGTAACGCTTAGGCTTGGAAATACTCTACACTCCCTTTGTCAGAAATTAAGAGTATGTGAAACAAATCGCGTGAACTCGTTATCAATAGGAAACTCCACGGCCCTAGTCAGCACCGAATCAAGCAGTATATATAGATATATAACGAGTCGGCGACCAGAATTATAAATACAGAACAGCAAGTTAGAACAGCACAACGTTACCAATTAGATTTAGACAAATAATCAAGGCAAATAAAGTATAGAAACAAAAGAAAATTATACGAAAGCAAATTACAGTGTCTAATGGTTCAACGGCGGCCCAGTCCAAATCAAATGTTCAGCAATCAATATCGCTCCACGGCACGTCACGTTCGATCCAAGCAGCGTCAACGTCCAAACCGGCAGCAGTAGCAGCGAAATACCTGACCCAAATATCGAGTCGTACGAAAACGAGAGCAGCAGACACGGTAGCGGTGCGGCAATCACAATCCAAACAGTCGGTCCCGAACGGTCTCGTAAAAGTCCACTAACACGCAGCTCGCAAAAGTCCCAAATATACAGCGTACGGTTGCGGTGCAACAGGTAAACGAGTACAATACCAACCGTAATTAACAGTCCAATTCCCAAGCAATGCAAGTTCAATAGGTTGAGACCAGTCCAACGGGTGTTGCTAACGTAGTGTTCCGGTAAATGAAGGCGTCGATCCAATTCGGTTGACAGTAATAATTTGGACAGGGAACTCGATTATAGTTATGAATGATAGTCAGTTAGGATATTAAGTAGATAAAACGCAGTAGTTAGCTAACGCACAGTTCCTGAAAAAGTGCCCACTCAACGTGCGCATAGTGTAAAGTATTACACCTCCACTGCAACGAAAGTAGTCCGGAGATTAACGTGTGACGGCACCAAGTGTTCCAGAATCAACACAGATAGGGCACAAAAATACAAAGCACATCCAAAACGTCAAAAACAGGTAAGTAAGCATGATACATGGGTTATACGAGCAGACGTTCTCTTCGAACGTAATGTGCGAGAGGTCCTGTTCCTAAATAAAATTTGCGTCCATAGTTCTCGTAAATATCTTAGGCCCAGCCGTTGTCAGTAAGTCTACAATAGTATCTAAGAAGCTGCCTCACTAGCTGCGCAACGCCAAGACGGAAACTCAAACTCCTATCGTGGGGTTTAAACAAAATTTGCTATTCACGGCATATGGTTTGGACGAAATTTTAAATTCACTACGTGGGGTTCGAATGAGAATTTGCGCCTCTCACGGCGTAGCCCCCATACGTTGTAATAACCGGTGACGCAGCTGCATGGCGCAACTTCCTAACACCATTCCCATTCGACCCCGGCTATCGTAACCTCAAGGGTGGACTGTGATTACTAAATTTTGAACCTATTCTTGGTCAGACCCAAGAAGCTACGCAGTTTAGCAGGCCGCAGGCGCGCTTCACGGGGTGTGTTCGGACCCCGCCCGAAGGGTTGTGCACGTGTCTAGTATCGGGTATGATTTCTGAGGTCCCCCAGGGAGGCTAGCACCGACACCTGCCCGCAGGTCATGGAGCCTAGCCGCTATTCCCTATCTTAGACTCATCGGAAGTTGTTTAATTCTATTTTAGCGTGATAGGTGTTGAAATATAATATGAAAAGTTCCTAGAAATTTGAAGCTCAAGATGAGTTGCCTGGTTAAAATCGCGGTACGCTTCGTGTTAGAGCATTGACCTATGTGGCCCCCACAGGGTTCCGACGAGCCCTGAGTGTTTAATGTCGGATTATCAATGGCGTGGCCTGCTCTTTTCAGTAAATTCTAAGTGAGCGCACTGGCACCTTGACCAGTGGAAGTTTTAACTCGTTCGAATCAAGGGTGTTCCTAACAAATTTTGAGTATCGGTCATTCATTAATAAAATTTTGCTCGTGTTATCCGGTTATTTCCTTAGAGCGTAAATAGCAGTGACAGAAGGCTCTGCCCGCCAGTGCTTGTGACATTCTCGCCCACAAGCCATGACGGGTAGCACCTGCTCGTCCGAGCGGACAAACCAAAAAAGAAAGCTTCTATCGTCTCGGTGAAAACAAGGCGGTACTCGGTGTGTTAAAATACAACGTTTATTGACAAAGATCAAAGCTTAACGAAGGGACGAGTGTTCCAAATAAACCCTAGTAGTATCTTGCTGTGGTCGCTGCAGTTCAACACAGAATGACGGCGTGGGGCGTTAAAAGGAGAACAGGGGAGGAGCGTACAGATATTCGCCAAGTTGCGGACTAGGGGCGGTTATCCCTGCTTCAACTCAATGTTAGCGAACTACTCAACTATGCAGCGCACTAAGCAGGGGCCCTAGGGTGCTTCAGAAATCGCTCCTTAACGCGAGTCGCTCCGGGCGACGACTACCTAAGCGGGGCTGAGGGAAAAACGATACTCGGGGCTTACTACGCGAGCTCTACAGCATGGTCGGAACACTGCTCGAAACAACATTGCCTACAACATCGGACGAGGGGCGTCTGATCGTCTATCCTCAAGATACACTTGCATTGGCGCCTATAAATGCTTCCATCCTATCGTATTTGACGACAGTTACTACCTAAACGTACGACTGACCGAACGACGAAGACGGGGGGACAAAGGAAGGGGCAAAAATGGAACAGTTCCCTTTAATCTAGGCCGACGGGACGCGGACGGGGTGCAACATGGCATGAGGCGTCCTTGTAAGCAACTTGCGAGATGATCGTCCGGCCGGTTGGTTTCCCTTCGAATTTGATGTCGGGTTTTGGGTGATGAGGCGAGTCCCTTTTTTAACAGACCGCACCTATCCGAAGGCTAAGTTAGCCTCATTTCCTACCTATTGGGATCATTTGAGTTACTCGGGCCCTGGGCAATCGGCCCGGGACGCGTTTGGGTCCTTTGTTTCTTTCTTTGGTTGTTGGTCCTTTGACTCTCCCTATCGGTGCTTTTCCTATTACACTGTATTAATACAGTGTCTCAACTGCACTGTAATGCAATTGAGTTATTACCGACTTAATAGTAAAAGTCGATATGTTCCTGTGGCTGAATGGTTAAGACATGTAAAGACTGCAGCGGACTTGAATTCTCCGTGGTTAGGTCAAAAGACCTTAGGCTCAAAGACCTTAGGAAAACAAAGACCTTAGGCTCAAGTTGATGTGCCTAGAATTTGCTTAGTCTTTTATATCCCCAAATTTTCTTAACTCGGTGAGATAGAAGGAATTTTAAGGGCTTACTAAAGAGCGACGGAGGCTAGTCCTCCGTCCCTAATCTGCGGTTCTGTCCAAGCTCAAAGACGGCATGAGCGTTGAACGATCAATTAAGCTGCAAATTTGGAAAACTATCAAAGCAAACCATTGAACAAGGCCTTATTTTGTGGTATGCACGTTCAAGAAATTTTACCGTGGTCGGCTCAGGAAAATTCGTCGATCCTAACTCGAAAGAAGCAAGTCATGTAAAGTCTGGACGTGAAGCGTCCACTTTGTTGTGCCTTACCTAAGACCACGGGGAATCAGACTGACTTCGACTTGACTGGTGAATCTTCCCCATGCTCGGTACCCACGTACCCTAAGTCGCCTCGCACCTCCACTTCGGAATTCGATCCTAGATATGTATTCTATGTGGGGGTCTGTGTGTAGCATTTCGGCGGGACCCACGGGTTGAATTCCAAAAGGTAATGAGTCTGTTTATACAAAGGGGACATGCTACATTCACTGGGAACCTATTCGAACGGCCTGTTACAGTTCACACAGCAGGGAAACTAGACCCCTGCACACGCCGATCCTTTCTCATACTTACGTTCTTTGATCCTTGGGGTAGCACCAGCTGAACCCCCTTCGCGAGGTGTATACCTACGCGGAAATCTTTAACGATCGATCCCGTACGAAGCGAAAAGCGAGGAAACCAGGAAAAAGAAACCACCGAGCAAGTGAAAACAATGAACAATTAATACGCAAAATCCTGCGTCGGAGCCGGTCAGTAGAGTCGACCGAACTCCGCGCTGCCGAAGTCAAACTGATTCCAAGATTCGACGCGTTGGTCGTAACCTCGAAATTTTGGCCTGTATATTACGATGGCGATTTTGTCGCCGTCCAATCGTTGGCGACTTCTTGACGCCCACATTTTTGGGTTTTCTGTCCAGTGTCCAATTGGGGACACTTCCGGAAAGTTGAATCTCGACGGCTACCGAAAACCGTCGATATCCTTAAAGAGAGTCGGCTTCAATTAAGTTTGCCGACATCAAGTTTTAATCTTCCGAGTACTCGGAAGTTGACCATCTGTGATTTTTGTCCAAATTTTCCCAAGAAAAGCAAAATTTGAAGTCCCAATTTCCCGTCCTCATCGCCGGATGTCCAGCGAAATCAGATCCTAAACCAACAAAATTTAAACTGTTTCCGGTCCCAGCTTAACTTAGACTGTTACAAATACTTTTGGGTCACGCAATTTCCCTCTTCAGCCCCAATTAGCGTGACAATCTGCTCGTGATTTGAACTGTTTGCTCTTCCCAGCCCGTCCCGAGTCGGCAAACATCAACTCAGCCTTTGTTGTCCTCGACTTGCCGCCATCCTAATTAAGCTAAATCGAATCTAGCAGATGACCCTAGTACGCGAGGACATCCAAAAATGTCAGAAAGAATCGAGCTAATTTGGAATTTGTATGCGAGTGCCGGCCCTTCGAAGTCTCGCCGGGGGGAAACCGACAACGCGAGAGCGTCCGTCTCAAAGCCAGAGACGGGGCAAACCTTAACGTACTCCTAATCGATCAGGGGCCCTGCTCCCAGGCCCCTAGGGTCCGCGGGAGGGCCCTAAATCGCCCCCCGTTCGTCCTATACGTTCGTCTTTTGTCCGTCCGTAAAACTCTGAAATTTAATGAATTTTAGTGTACGATGTCCTCGTCCGTCCGTTTTTTGTTCGGTGTCCTTGAATGCACAGTTATATATAGATATATATATTCTTACATGTAAATATAACACATATATATATACACACAAATACTCACACTACACACATCAGACGGAATGGCGTCCTGAGCGACAGAAAGGTCGCTCAGGATAAATACACACGCACAGCATATCAGAAACAACAACGACAACGACGACAAAGAAGAAAACCGACCAGAAACGTCGGTTAGAGAGAGAACGAGGACAAAAGCGAAAGGACAGCGAGGACACGAGGCGGGTGTGGGAAGGGTAGCGGGACAAGGGTAATCCGGGAAGATTTTCGAGGGGCTGTGGTCGGATTCGATCCCAGGACAGAAAACGGGGTCGATTGATACCAAACACGAGGGGGTTAGACGTAGTAACGGGTCGGGACCCATCCATGGGTTCTGATGTGTATTAGTGTGGGGGCTTTTAGCGGGCTCTCCTGCGTTAACGGTTGGGCGGAGCGACGCCCGCCAGGTATCGTTGGACTCACCGTCCAACGGCGGTTCGAACGAGGGGTGATATCGCCACTGGGGCGGTAGGAGTAAAAACGGTACTAAAATTAGTGCGGTTAGAGAGAGTCGTGGCTACAATGGGGGGGCGCGTTTTTAGATCGTGCGGGTTAACGGGGCGGCGGATCGAGACCCGCCGGGTATTTTTGGAGATGTCTCGTCGATACGAATCCAATGAGGGGCAGTCCGCCCATTTTAGGGTAGAGCGAAAAATCTCGAATTAACGGTGCCCATCAGCAGTTGAGAATAGCTTTCTAGGCAACTTCGCGTGGCTGTCACGGGTCAGCGGGGATTCGGGCGGAGGTTCAGAGCATATGGTTGGATTCAACTAGTCGCGGTGAACAAAACGAGGGGTCGCATGCGCCGGTTCCGACGTGGGGTATGGCGACGGGGGAAAGTCGGAAAGTAGGGTTTCGTATTAGTTGCATACTGCAATAGGCTAAATAAACAAGGCGGTTTTGTCTAAAAGTTGTTCACAGGACACACATAAATAGATACATGTACATATTTTATATATGATATGTCCTAACTACATGGAAAGTGACAGTCCGGGTTCCACGTTGACAATCCTACCTAGCGTAAGTAGCGATTGTCTCTACGTATTACAGGCGAAGTTCTGGCGTTGTCCGGAGCGGATTTGGATGTCCGTCCGCGATTCCCAATGTGTTCTACTAGCCTGCTCCGGTTATTTTCCGGATCAGGGTACCGTAGACGATGGCGGGCCTTCGAATTAGCCCGGCATACGTCGTCCCTTAGAATTGCGAAGGTTACCAAAAGTGTGCTTCCCGCTTAATTTTTTGACTAGTTGTTTTCCGTGACCCTTACTTAGTGTATCGCTAAAACCAAGTAGATTTAATATTTTTAATTTCATTCTTAACTAGCGTGTTTTCTTGAACGTGCAGCCAGGGGCCTCCTATTCCCGGACGGTCGTAACCATCAACCCTATAACACATAGCGCCAGCTAGTTGGGTTTTCGACTAATTTCCAGTTTCTGTCGGCGTGGGGCTCTATTTTCGGTCCTACAGGTCGGTTGAGGCGGCTCATTTCCTCATAATTTGGTCTGATTGTAACATTCGTCCCCAACAAAGTCGCAATTACAACACAGAATACGGCGTACTACATAGATTACCAGATTACAATACAAAACGGTCCACAGCAGTAACGTAAATGGTTTATAACACTTTTATCCAAAATGGTTTATGACATTTATATATATAAAACGGTATACAACATTCTTACGCAACTGGTTGATTACACTTTTATATAACACGGTATACAACATTTTTATATAAATGGTTGATTACATTTTTATATAACACGGTATACAACATTTTATGTGAATGTTTTAGGACATTTTTATCTAACACGGTATACAACATTTTATGTAAATGTTTTATTACATTTTTATATAACACGGTATACAATATTTTATGTAAATGTTTTATTACATTTTTATATAACACGGTATACAATATTTTATAAAACAGCTAACTGGGGCCAGCGAGATTTTATACGAACAGCCGTGTGCCAATGCTTCCCGACATGATTTTGAATACGAAAGTGCTGGGATGTTCGTGACAGGGCCGAAGCGGCCCTGTTACACTTGCTGATCGTATTTTCTCTGAATAACTCTGTTTTTACATAGAAATATGCTATAGATTTGGAACAGATAGATTTGGAACAGAAAACATTCTAGTAAAATTACAACAACGTCTCATATAGCATATTAGCATAGCATCGACGAAAGAAGTAATTTGCTGGTTTACTTGCTGATCGTCTTTTCTCTGAATAACTCTGTTTTTACATAGAAATATGCTATACATTTGGAACAGATAGATTTGGAACAGAAAACATTCTAGTAAAATTACAGCAACGTCTCATAAAGCATATTAGCATAGCATCGACGAAAGAAGTAATTTGCTGGTTTACTTGCTGAGCGTCTTTTCTCTGAATAACTCTGTTTTTACACAGAAATATGCTATAGATTTAGATATTTTAGAAAATTATTTTTTTCGGCATATCAGAAAATAATATTTAAAATTTTCTAAAAGTTTTTTGCTGCGCTGTCGTACAGCCTGAACTCTATTTTGGCGGTGCTAGCCCATTTCAGTAGGTGAAACTTTTCTATATTTACAAAAATATTTTTCCCATACATGAAATGAACACAGCCTTTGCCTGAAGTCAAAAATCAGAGAAATCATCTGCAAACAGAACTAAGCACATGAAATACGTTTAAACAAACACAGGTTGGTTATTGCTATTACAAAGTATAAATATATTCTTGCTTTTAGATCTTTTTTAATTATTTCCAGCTTTAAATTTTAAATTTCCAGAACAATTTTAAATGTTTTTTTAAATGTTTTTAAATGTTTTAAACAGGGTTTATTCAAAATAACGGTTTTTCAAAGGACATACATAAATTTCAAATTACACTAAATACGAAAGTTGGTTTACGCAGCACCATCGTAGCGGCATAGTGAGGGGGCGCCCCTCCAGTTTTACACAAAGATAAAATTATCTGGTGAGATTATAATCAAGTGAATGTATAAAACCGGCCCCTGCAGTTTTTTACCCACATCTTCACTTTTGAAGAGCTTGCGACGCCCTGTGCCAAGGTTACACTGCACTACGTTTACACAATATTTATAACTCGTAATACGAGGATAATAAATTATATACATACTGTGAATTTCAAACACCAGTACAGTGCTCAATTACTACTACTAAACGTTTCCCCATGAATTTTCTATTTAGGACACCTTAAGCCTTGTGGACAAACAGTGGATACACCACGGTGTGAACGATCATGCATTAGTGGATACAGCAAGAGCTACGAACAGGATAAACATTACGGTATTTTTCTTCTATTATACATTCAATGTATTTTTATCGTTCATGGTTTTTGCGTCATGAACAATAGTTTAAGCATGGGGCGGTAAAAGAGCTATTTGCCTAATGACGCAGGATTACTCCATTTATCCAATCAGATCCGTCTGTAATTATGCTTTAAATAAGCGCAGAATTTAACCTTGCATGAAACAATGCTATAATTTCCAGTCTACCTTTTATATAGTACAAAAATATGTAGATTGATCGACGATGTCATGTAAAACTTCGACTATTGCCACTTTTCTGGTCACTGATCTTTTTAGACTACATGGGGTATTTTGATGTATTCCTTCCTCATTAGATGTATTCGTAACTTGTCGGTCACTTCAATTCCTGCATTATAATCAGTACGACATTTGGGATGCTAGCACAGATTCTTCTATCAAACCTTAAGACGTGTTCACAGCTCAAACTTTTTGCTCAAATTTTGAGCCCAAAACTTGATCTCAAAATTTGATCAAATTTAATCAAAATTTGAACAAAATTTGAAGGTGATTTTTAAAGCAAAACGTGATGTTCAAAATTTGAGATCAGATTCTGAGCAGAAACATTTTCTCGTAATACAACTTGTCGATGACTGGCTAAAGGCATATCCCTGAAAAGTTTGAACAGTATTCACACGTTCAAACTTATCAAAAATGCAAAAATGGTATATACTTTGAAAATTTAATCAAAATTTGAGCAAAAAGTTTGAGCGTATTCGTCTTTACGCTACACTATAATATTGGCGTCCTCGAGCGGAGTGAATGTTTTTAAATTTAAACAATCTTCACCAATTTCACGGATTATTCTGTAGTTTCATGGTTATCTACTACTATTATTATTCGTCCTAAATATCTTTCACGCGAGTGTAAGTGTTCAATGAAACGACATACTGCATCGGATAGTTTTGTTCTCCGTATGCTATCTAGAAACGTGATAAGAAATGAATTTCAAGTCAATGCAGTCAGTAAATTTTGGTCTAATTTACAAAATAGTGACCGCGAACAGCGCTAACGTGCTCCTGTATCGCAAATCGAAAGACGTAATGTAGAAGATAAAGACCTGATTTGTTCGTGAACATCAGTTTTAAGTTCGTGAACTGACTTGACAAAAGGGCACCTGAAGTGTGCACAACTAAACGTGGACTCCGTGCATAACGTAAACTAATCATATATATGTAAACTCACATTTCTATATTCTAAAAGTGGCGAAATTTTTGTTAGTTGCTGAATATAAAGAAATTAATATTACAGGAAGACATTTGGAAACCTATACTGTATCAACCCTAGTGGAAATTCGGTATGGAGCGCTAAGTGGTACTCATGTCTGATATCTTCTTTGGAACACGTATATATTTATGCATTTCTACATTTTGTAGACAAATTATTGCTTGAAAAAGATTGCGTGCCGAATATTTCACACGGATAATGTGTGTTAAACTGCAGTTTAAGATCAGGACTTTATAATCCTCTGTTTGTTAACATTTTTGAGAAATCGTTTCTCTAGATAGATTTATTGCCAAAAACCAACGTTGAAATTGTTTTTCACATTTGTCGTTATATCGTAAACATCTATAACATTTTGTGACACTTAGATGAATGAATTACAAAGAAATCCCAACTAACTTTAACGTAAAACGAATTTCAGGTGATATTCCATTGTAGAAAATCTGGGCGCTCTTTTCAAAAATCGAGCCAGCGTCAGTCTCTGTGTTTAGAAAAAGTCGCTCTGCTATAATTGCTGATTCACAGAATAATGCGTCCATCAATTCGAAAATTTTAATTACCTACGACATGTCGTACGTAGCTGTGTTACATACGACATGTCGTATGTAACCAATGTTAGATACGACTTGTCGTATGTAACCAGTGTTACATACGACATGTCGTATGTAACCAGTGTTACATACGACATGTCGTATGTAACCAGTGTTACATACGGCATGTCGTACGTAACCAGTGTTACATACGACATGTCGTACGTACCAGTGTTACATACGACATGACGCATGTAACACTGGTACATTGAACTTTAAGAAATGAACCTAATACTGTCAGTATATTTTGATCGGTTATAAAGATTTGTACGATCTTTTTGGCGTACTTCCGGTCCAATGGATCTTTTTAAAAACTCGTTTGGTAGTGGTGTCCCCTCCAGTTTGGTGGTGGTGTCCCCCTCCAGTTTGCTATTGGTGCCCCCTATAGTTTTATAGTGGTGTCCCCCTCCAGTTTGATATGGGGGTCCCCACCCCAGTGTGTTATTGGTGCCCCCTTCAGTTTTATAGTGGTGCCCCCTCCAGTTTGACAGTAAGATATCATATAACCATCCATAAGATATTTTAGTTTCTTGCAAACGGCTGTTAAAGACAAAACTGTCCACTTTTTGCACTCATTATTCTTTGAAACCTGCATTAATCGAATGAACTATTAGCATGATAATATTTATTTTTGAGAAATCGTTTCTCTAGATAGATTTATTGCCAAAAACCAACGTTGAAATTGTCTTTCACATTTGTCGTTATATCGTAAACATCTATAACATTTTGTAACACTTAGATGAATGAATTACAAAGAAATCCCAACTAACTCTAACGCAAAACGAATTTCAGGTGATATTCCATTGCAGAAAATCTGGGCGCTCTTTTCAAAAATCGAGCCAGCGCCAGTCACTGTGTTTAGAAAAAGTCGCTTTGCTATAATTGCTGATTCACAGAATAATGCGTCCATCAAGTCGAAAATTTTAGTTACATACGACATGTCGTACGTAGCTGTGTTACATACGACATGTCGTATGTAACCAATGTTACATACGACATGTCGTATGTAACCAATGTTACATACGACATGTCGTATGTAACCAGTGTTACATACGACATGTCGTATGTAACCAGTGTTACATACGACATGTCGCATGTAACACTGGTACATTGAACTTTAAGAAATGAACCTAATACTGTCAGTATATAATAAAGTCAGTAAATAACAAAGTTTATGTTCGCTAAAACCTACAGATACCCCTAAAATATTCCTTATTTATACTTAATTTAGCTCAGTAAAACGTCCGATTTGCCGAATTGCATGGAAATGCTCGTACATGTCGCGCTGCTTTCCGGAGATACATGGGCAAGAACAATATTTATTGCGAAGTCTCGTTATATTTTGTGCAGAATAGTTATATTGTATAACGCTTTAAAATGCGAAACGCATCTTGACATTTTATATTACCATGATAGAGATCGGCATGGAACGCAATATTTTCTATCAAATTTATTGTTGCTACCAATCTGAAAAAATTGCAACTTTGGGAATTTACCAGCTTTCGGTGCTCAGTTTTCGAGATACCTGAATTCTGGGTGTTAACGAAGAATTGTTATTTTTCATGTGGTAAAAATATGGACTGCCAGTTTGTGGATTTTCTTCAAGGGGCATCTACAACTAATGATTTCAGCGTCCGATCATCTAGTGTGATACCAATATCAAACTGAAGGGTTCACCAATATCAAACTGGAGGGGGGCACCATATCAAACTGGAGTAGAGTTTCATACAGTTCTATGTACCAGTGTTACATACGACATGTCGTAAGTAACTCTGGTTACATACGACATGTCGTATGTAACATTGGTTACATACGACATGTCGTGTGTAACACAGGTTACATACAACATGTCGTATGTAACACAGTTACATACGACATGCCATATGTAACAAAAATTTTCGAGTTGATGGGCGCATTATTCTGTGTATGAGCAATAAAAATTAAGAAAAATGCTACTAAAAATCATTTGATTTTCCAAAACAAATCTAATTTCTACGCCAGGTTCGTCTCATTACGGCGTCAATGGTGTCGAATCTATTCAACGCGAAATCATGACTAACGGACCAGTCGAAGCTGCTTTTACTGTTTACGCTGATTTCCCGTCATACAAATCCGGTATAGCTATTACGTTATTATTATTATTATTATTTGGTGCAGCTGCAAACGATATATATATATATATATTGCACCATAGATATAGAGATCGAAAAATTTTGACGTGCGATTAGAAAAAAATTTACGTCTATGAACGTGGATTTATGTGAGCAAAATTGCACTGATACGTTCGTCTGTGATGATATTCAAATTATCACCTCATTCTACTGTTCTCTATGCAAGACTATAATTTGTACTTTATCAAGCAATTTTTCATCAACAACTTTGCAAATAATTTATTATCTCTTATAAAAGATATAGTTTTTTATAAAAATTTTAGTATTAATTATCTGCGCAAATCCCTGAGGGCAGGCGGTAGGCTGAGGGTGAGGCAGCACTATTTTGAGGGGTCCAATGGCTATTTTTATCTACAAGTGTAATAGATGTGAAATTTTTTGAGGCATAGCCTGCAAATTATTGGGTGCACTGGGCTTCCTGGCCCTCTCCTCCTCCCCCCCCCCCCCGAAGTCGTGCCTGTGAAGCTTATAACTACAATCCTGTATTATTTCTTACTAGTGAGTATATAATGATGCTGGTTTTCTTCCTTTCTTTCTCTACTTATATTCATCATAAACACAACGTGGTGTATATGAGGGAGAAGATAAAATGCAAGCCTTGGAATTCTCGATATACTAAGCCTAAGCCTCACTCTTAGCCTATGCTAAGGCCCTTATATGAGACATACACTAAGCCCAAGCCTAAGTCAGGGGGCTTTCACCCCTGATCCTCCCGCTCTAAGCTGTTTTTTTCTAGCGTTATAACGTACCACCCCTCAGGTTTAGTTGGGCCGACAGACAAATGCGTTGAAACGGAAGACCTGCTAACCTGGACTTGTTCGGCTTAGTACGATATCTATATATCGATTCCTCATAAACGTCTTGCGAATAAAGCCAACCTTAATTGGACGCTTAAGCCGAAAAAAGTTGAAGCCTAATAATACTCGACATAAATGTTATTAAAATTTTCCTAATTGAACGGTTGATATGCCATGGCACAGTTGGCACCAGAGTTTTTTCAAAATTGGACTAGTGAAAATGTTGGTCATTTATAAGAAATCCTGATACTGTAACTACTTACAAAATAATTTCTAAGAAAGATCTTCAGTATTCAGCGAACATAATGTTTCTGCGCTCGAACTCTATCCAAAAGCAAAATTAATACAAGCACCATCCTTGTTTTCAATACTTTTTGCACAATAACCAAAAGTTTGGAGCAAGAAATGGATCCTTGGAGGTGGCGTGAGAAGCGATGATGGATCCAATGAAGTGAAACTTCAAAAAGGTCTTTGTAGAAATTTTACCAATAATATCAAATTTGGCTAAAGTTTGTAGGAATAAAAATGTAATGACCGGCCTTAGCAAGGGAGCGACCTACGCAATTTCGCAAAAATCTAGTTATTTTTTAGTCTGCCGAAATAGGTTTAATTTATGTACGATATATATATATACACTGATAATCGGTACTATAAAGTGCTGCTAAAATTGATTTTTCGAATTTTACAATACTATGTTGGTATCGAACACTGGTATATATTTTTGTGGTCATTTATTAGAAATGCTAATCATTTGTAAAAATCGTGGTCAAAAACCATGTTTTTAACCAAAAAACCCTGAGCACTGGAAAATTTAGTTAAATAAAATTGGTTCATTGTTTTTTTACCGCTGACCGGATATATTGTGGTTCACAGCAGTAAACGAAGTTTGATAATACACTTTGATTAAAATGATAATACAGCTGAACTTGCTTAAATATCTACGCACAGTGTAGTTTATTCTCTTCTTCAGGTGTGTATCAGCATACCTCAGGAAGTGAACTCGGCGGTCATGCTGTTAAAATTCTCGGCTGGGGTAGCGAAAACGGTACTCCGTACTGGTTAGTAGCAAACTCATGGAACACCGACTGGGGAGATCAAGGTAAGCACATTTTAGGCAAGTTTTACGTTGCATATCGTCATTAAAAAATGAAAATATGTTGTGCGATTTGTTTAATTTTATACGCTTGCACGAGAATATTATAAAAAAGCTGGGTATAAAAATTGGGCAGTTTTGTCTCTTTCATCAACTCTCGAAGAAACTAAAATCACTAATGGTTAATTATTCGTATCCAACATGTGTTAGTTTTTCTTCTACCGTTTACATAGATTTATACCGCCAGGCTATGACACTGTTTTCACCCTTTCTCAAGCTGTACTAGAATCCACAATGTGCAGTGTACAGACATATCGTCGGAGACTAAGTACACCATTCTTTTCATATCAGATCGCTGCTTTCGTACACCGAGCGAAAGTGGTGTACGATCAGCCTATCGAATCTCCGCTTACTGCAGTCTCAGCGGAATGGAAAGCATAAAATTTATCCAACACCAATGGTTTTGAAAATATAAGGTTTACGCCGTTTAAAAACGTTTTTCAGTGTACTACGCAGCAAGATACATAGATGTAGGATATTAGTTTAAATATGTTTATGCATTTAGTTGTCAATGTCAGTGTCTGTGTTTGTACTGTTTTAAATGAAGTTCTTCCAACAAAATCTTTTATTTCCTGCTTCGTTTATGGAGTCTTTCACATGGTTATTTCGTCCCGTTTTTCGATTACCATCAGTTTAGCTGCGTAAATATATTTTACGCTTTCATAACTTAGTTTAGGCTTTACATAGACGGGAATAACTTCTTATATTTCAGAGTTATACAATATTACTGCATTGATTTTATCTGATAAAGTTTATGCAGATTTACAAAAATCATATTATCGGTCAGATATAAAGAATTGTATCACGCTAATATAAAAATAAATATCATCTGTCCAACCGCTGGTTAGCAAAGACAGCTGAGGAAAATATTGTTTGAAATTTGTTGCAATATATACCCTGAGGTTAATCTATATATATTTAACCCTACCGAGGCTCTGTATTCCCAAGTAGCTCCACTACCCGGAAATTTTAGCGATTACGACCAATATATAATACAAAAATTGTAAGGGAAAATTGGGAAAATTATGAGAAAAAATTAAGGACACAGGGAAAATTTTCTGGTTACCCATATGACATACACCCTCTGTGTCGCGCAAACCCCATGTGCTGCTATGAGGGTGGACCTTGGCCACATGGCACTTTACATTCTGTGCTTTACATGTCTAATTGAGCCTTATCATTTGCTGTACGTTTGTATGAATTGTTCGCGCCATCTGTTTGAGATACCCTAAGAATACAAGTGTTGTTGGCAACGGTAACCGTCACCTAGGAATCATTAAGATATTGCGAAAGATGCTTATCCGAGCAAGACATCCCATAAAACGTACTAATTTAAAAATCAATAGTTGAAAAGTTTTGTGCCAAAATGGATTATTACCGCACTAAACCAACGTTTTGTTACAACAACGTCTATGGCTTAGGAACAGACTGGGGGATATTTTTACCATTGATTGCCGTTAACCATAGACACACAGTGGCAGAAGCATTGCTCAGTATGTGTCCATTTCCGAGAGCTGGGATAAAACAAAGCCTACTTTTAAACCAAAACCACGTCGAATTTTGTTGTTTCCGTCTATAACATGGTAACCGCTCAAGTGATGTGATAAAAATTTTCACAGTACAGGAGGCCACTGCTGCCGAAATTGCAAGCCTGGCAACTATCCGATAACCCTTTATCAGCTGAATAAGAGAGCAAGAATTACCGATTGAGTGTCACAACCGCGAGCGGATATCGTTGTTGATATAGTTGGAGTATGAAAGGTTAAGATTGGTTTATATTTTGACAGGAAGTGTACCTATAAGATTCAGCTTATACCGTCGATATTGTCTAACGTCATCCAAACTACACCAAACTATCTCAGCGCAGCATCTTATGATAATTTTTCCCACCCGCGCGACTAAAATTTTTCATGTGTACACAGCGATATTTCAAACATATTTGTTTCAGGATTTTTCAAAATTCTTCAAGGTCAAGACAAATGTGGAATTAAGAGCGGTATTGTTGCTGGTATTCCAAAGATCAACCAAACACCAAAATAAATTTAACTGCTAATTTTTCCCACCGCGCGACTAAAATTTTTTATGCGTACACAGCGATATTTCAAACATATTTGTTTCAGGATTTTTCAAAATTCTTCGAGGTCAAGATGAATGTGGAATTAAGAGCGGCATTGTTGCTGGTATTCCAAAGATCAACCAAACACCAAAATAAATTTAACTGCTAATTTTTCCCACCGCGCGACTAAAATTTTTCATGTGTACACAGCGATATTTCAAACATATTTGTTTCAGGATTTTTCAAAATTCTTCGAGGTCAAGACGAATGTGGAATTGAGAGCAATATTGTTGCTGGTATTCCAAAGATCAACCAAACACCAAAATAAATTTAACTGCTATACCTAGCATCTAAGTGATTTCGAAAATATTTTAGTGTATAAAATTGACTTTGATGATAAAAATAATAAGTATATCATGTAACATTAGTGAAGAGTATTTCTGTTAAATTTAATAAATTTAATTTTCGTACTGTCTTCTATATGTGATTATTACCATGTTTGAAAAAACTACAACGATCATGAAAGTAATCATAGTAACGTAAACGAAGCCTAGGTAGTATTACGGATAAGCTAATGTGGAATCCAGTGGTATTAGTACTGGTATGATCTTTAGACTACAACTAATATTACAATGTAAAGTGGTTGTGTAAAATGAGTCATTTTGCGACTCAGTAGATGAGCCAGACTAGGCTCAGCCTCAGTTGTGTCTCAGTTAAACTGAGTCAGCACTGACTAATATTGAGTCGACGTATGATTCACTCCATGAGTGCTACAATTTTTAGCCCAAGCTGCGCCAAAATAGACAGCCTTTATACTGTTCTCGTGACACGTAGTTGCAAAATGATATTAGCCAATGAAGTACTGAAATGTGTTTAAGACACAATTTCTAAATTTAATTTCTAAAATTTCGCAAAGTGACAATTGTAAATCATGTAAGTTGTATTTTATATTCGGACAAATTACACACATTTTCAACGAACTCATGAAACGTGTTTAAGACACATTTTCTAAATTTAATTTCTAAAATTTCGCAAAGTGACAATTGTCATGTAAGTTGTATTTTGTATTCGGACAAATTACACATATTTTCAACAAACTCATCTACTAACAATAATACAACATCGTTACATTTGTCTGAAGGAAGCAGTCTGTGTGATAGTTATTTCATTTCTATAAAAAACAATTCAATGCCAAATCGATTTCAATCATAGCTGTATGAACTAAACCTTAGTCAAGTTTTCAGCTTTTGAATACCTATGTTTGAAGTTGAGCGAGTTAAATATTTTTGAAGATATATTTTTGGAATGCTTATACATATTATGCAATTTTATTTCTGACAAAGAGAGGTTAACATGGGCAAGCAGCACAACTTTCCAGTTGTATAAATGTTTTATGTAAAAGTATTTTCATGGTAAGAAAAAGTTTCTGCAAATTGTTTCAGCGAAAATATTTTGGCGAACAATTTGTTAGGCGGTCGCTTCTAAAATTCCATGCTAATATTTTTACGGAAAAGAACTTCTTATATTCGCTTAACTTTGAAAATTTTTGGTCTACTAGATTTTCAATTGTCTAGTCATGAAAACATGTAGTTACTTGAATCTATCAGCGAAATTGGTGTATCTTTAGTTGGCGTTTCCTTTCCGAATGCGTTAGCAGTCATCGACAGACACAATCAAAGAATTAAATTGTTTTTTAACAAGAAGCAACCAAAATACAATATTATATTCGCTTATGTAATCCTGAAGCCTTGCCGTTCTATAGAATAGAAAGCAACGCACATGGAAACGTATAAAGAGAAATTAAACAGATCAAAAGTTTTGTATTTATGACACTCGACTGTGCCATAGGATAAACGGTTTTAAAGGGATGATTAATATACTGTATTGCTGGTAATAATTATATTGTGAAAGTATTTCCAAATTCAAGCACAAAAGCTTAGCAGTGAGAATTATTCAAGCAGGAGAATTATGATGACACAGATTACATGACAGACAGAGTCAGGATTGGATATTGGTAGAATCTCCTCAAAAATCTTGATCTTATGCGCTCGTCGTACGCCTTTATGCACGAAATTTGAGGAATATGTGCTTATTGAAAAGATAAATTCGATCTTCTTGCTATTGTCAAAAGCATAGGCCCACTGAATCTTTTTTCCACGGCTGGGTTACAATATTTCTCTAAATCTGGCGGATGAAACACTGTGGTTAACAATTCGTATAAGACCGCTTAATTACTTTGCTGTGCCGCGTAATGGAAAAATCTCAGGCTCATCGCAGGATATACATGAACATTGAACAATCTACACCCAAAATTCTGGAGAAGGTCGCTCAAGGCGTGGCGTTCACTCATCCCGGAGGCTGAGCAGAGATGGTAACGGAGCGGTGGCGAAAAACGGCAAAGGTAAGGTAAGTAGTATAGCTAGATTGAAACAGCTCTTTTGGGTGCCAGAATGGACAAAATTCGTTTTATAAGGTCCTCGGCTGCTCGGTTCCGGCGTATCAGTCGGCAGCGCTAGCGAGCTCTATATACTTCTGTTATGGTAATGTTTGTGAAATCGGTTAATTGGTTGGAGTTTGGATTACAAAGTAGTTCGCATCAGGGTCTCCACGCCCGTGATGTGTCCTAAGTGGGTTGCAAGGGCAACAACAACAATATTGAACAATAATGCACGTATATAGCGGGTACTGCAGGGTCAGCAAAAATTTATCTCTGCCAATTTCTTATTAAGTATTCGAAATTTATAAATCACTAGCAAGGAATAAGTAAAAGTAGCATAATGGTATTTGCCGGCAAAACCATTCATCCCGCCTTCACCATTCTTTGGCCTGGTACCTACGAGGCTAAATCTCACCGAAAATGGCGCTGGTCAACCATGCCAACCGATCGCAAAATCCGGAATCCAGTACATGTGAACAACGACTAGTACCTTGCGGATGAAGTTTCTTATAAGGTACTTATTCTAGACAGCGTGGGTGTTGATCGCGGTATTCAGATTTGTGCAACATTTACGTTAAAAATAGTCCAACATGTGGAAGTTTTGTCTAGATATAACGTACGTAACATCCTAAACGATATGGTGAAGGATATTATATCCTAAACTATTATTTAAATAATTTTATATGGGGCACAGAACAATATGTTAACACAATCTTTAGCAGCTTCGTAATTACCAGTAGTCAATGAAAACTTAATTTTGCGTATTGTTGCAATGTTACACTGTAATTCGTTACCGCTGGACCGGTGTTTCATCTGTTTATGTTCCACGGATTTTATATTCAGTTTCATCGTTTACTGCATTATAGCATAATAATGTGGTCTGGTTGTGTCATTTAAATTGTGAATTTAAATTGTAAAACGCATGGTTAGATGTAATGGACCGTGATCTCGCAGAAATTGCGATTCTACGTAGGTACGTTTGAATGTCAGGAAACAGGTGAGTTAAACTTACTTTAAAAGTCTAAATGCTTAATGGCTGGCTCTAATTTTTTGAGCGACTCGAATTATCGTTC
Source organism: Trileptium ribeirensis (assembly GCA_030248225.1). NCBI lineage: Eukaryota > Metazoa > Nematoda > Enoplea > Enoplida > Thoracostomopsidae > Trileptium > Trileptium ribeirensis. The sequence goes on from JASANE010014152.1 coordinate 20,096, forward strand.
TGTACTGAATACTTGGCCTACAATTGAGTTGAAATAACTTATAAACAGTTGAGTTAAAATAACTTAAAAAGTTCTAATTCTTAATGGCTGACTCTAATTAGATGAGCAACTCAAGTTATCGCTCCGTGCTGAATACTTCGCTTACAGTTGAGTTGAAATCATTCGGTTACAAGTTATTATAGTTTTGCAAGAATCAAGAGTGCAGCAGGGAATAGTATGACACTTCCAAGCACTTTAATGTTAGCCTGTGTTTGATGATACAGGCGTGTTCAGCCTGACGCCCTTTTTTTGGGGGGGTCGACATGCACCGACCCCTCCCAAACACAAGCTTACGTGTGACTGCAGGGAAGTGTCATACTATTCTCTAATGCACTCTTGCAAGAACTGATAGATGATTTTTGATGTACCTTATTCAAATAACAACACATTTCACGCCAGCCAGTTTATATTTGGTTATAATTTTTTATTTTTCCACATTACAGGGATTCTTTTCCATTATCCCCCAGCCTGCGTTTACCCAAACATGGTCAGATTTAGGAAATTTTGGTATTTTTGTGATTCTCGTGGCCTCCCCTGATCATTTCAACCAAAAAATCTAATTTTTAAAATATTTTTGGGTCCGAAGGGTCCCTCCCACCTTGGGAACCCAAAAAATTTTTTTTTCTTAAAAATTCGATTTTTACCCACCACACGAACTGAATTGAATGGTGTTATTTTTAACGAGATCCGGTAATCAGATCCTAAGTTATGGCCAAAAACTATCGGAGGCTGAGAGGCTCAGCATTTGAACAGTTTTTGGCCATAACGTAGGATACGGTTACCAGATCCTGTCAAAAATTACACCATTCGATTCAGCTTGTCAAGACCCTTAGGACTGAAAAAATTTAATATTATAAAAATTCGATTTTTTTTGGTTGAAATGAACAGGGGGTCACATAAATACAAAAATTTCTGGAATCTTACCATTTTTGGGCAAACGCGGGCTCGGGGGAGATAATGGAAAAGAACCCATACAGGTAACTAGTTTAACAACAAAATTTACGTAAACCTATTTTTCTGCTCAAAACATTCAACAATTAAATTATTGCTTCAAAGTTTGCCTTTAACAGCGTGTTTTGTTGTTTTAGATGTTGGTGATATTACAAGCTCTAAAAAAGCCGGATTCCACCTTTATCAAAGATTTTTAAAAGTATGTCCTACGATAGTAGCTAACCTGAAGATGTCAATTGTAATAAATATTGACTGTTTAAAAAATTATCGTTAATCGGTACATTAAATCGCATTAGTGGTAGCCAGCCGATGCCATAACGTTAGGCTGGAAAAAATTAAAGTTTGAATGTCATAGCAGTAAGGAAAGCCAGGGCCGTCGAAAGAGGTGTCAAGTAGAAGTTGCAGAAATGACACATTAGGGCCGCCAAGAGACTGTAATACTAATATATGGGCTAAACAACGCGCAGAATCTTTTCCGGAAGTGTCAAAACATTTTGCAAGCAGGACTTCTTCTCCTCGATTACATTTGGCAGCGAGCCTGAATGAATCTAACTGGGAATTTTACATCTGCAGACTGCTAAGCCCAAAAACTTGTGACGAGGTCTGTACTCCAGTGAAGCAACTTTGAAACATTGAAACTAGCAAATTATGTACTTTACTATAAGACACATAGTGTGAGATTATATTTTAGTATATAAAACATATATTATAAATAACGCTACTGCCTTAACAAACGGTTTTTTATTCTAGAAAGTTCGACAATTTTGGCAGCCACAGATATATTAGATGCTAATTAACCTTTGTAGTTATTGTATTGTAAAAAAGCTTCATTGGCAACTTACACTCCGACCAAATCACAACAGTCTTTAAAACACTGAAACATTTCATCATCCTCTCAAATGGCGTGGGGATGTTTTTCAGAGGTGCTTTTCAAACTGCGGCAGGGATCGAAGAATATTTTACCTCAAATATCATTGTACCTGAAATTTTGGGAATTCGGGAATTGTCAAATTCCCCCCCCAAAATTCTGATTACCACATTGCTCATTCCCTAATTTCCGATTCTTAAATCTTCAAATTCTTATAGTCCCCAGATCCATATCTGCGATTACAAATTTCACCCATTCCAACTTTTTGATTGCTAATCTCTCAATTCCAAATCCCCGATTCCTAAATTTCTGATTCCCCAATTTCTCATTTCCACATTCCTGGTTCCCAAATTTCCAATTTTCACATTCCCAACCAGATTTCCGATTCCTAAATTCCCGATCTCAAATTCTCGATGAAAACTCCTTAGACATGATTGAAAATATTAGTTTCAAATTCCACGGAAATTTGTTATAAGCCCCTCAGCTTGGAATTGGTCTGAATGGCTGTAAATAATGTCAACGCGGTCGCACAGCTCCTATTTTAGACAACAGCGACCTTCTTTAAATCCTATGTTTTAATAGAATTAAATTTATCAAAGAACATAAAAATGTCGGATTTTACATGAAAAATACGGAATTTCACTCTAAATCACGAAATATTGACACAAAGTTACCGCTAATGGGCAGCGCTGATTTTGCAGACATGAGTGAAAGTCTGCTAATTTGGAAATTGTTGCAAAATATTGGGGTGGATCAGGCTCTAACGTAGTATTTAGCCGAAATCCATAACATTGAAATTTTGGCACCAAGGACGGAAAAATTCCAAATTCTAAATCAGTGTTCCAGAATATTCGAATTTTCTTCTCAGCCTAGCCTCTAGGCTGTAATACTATCACTGTGTAATTATATACTGCGGTTATCAGCAAAACAATCTCAAAAAGTAATGAGCAAAGTACGTACGTACAAAATCCAAAAAACAACTGCTATCCATGAAACTGGCCAATCAGTAAAAATCTCCAAGCAGTAAAGAGAAGATATTTGTTTAAATATCGCAAAAGTGGGCGCGTGTTCTTTACGCTTCATCATCATGCCGCAGAGTCTCTATGTCTTTGCTTCTTCCCACAAATTCTTTGTACCACCTTAATATTCATGAGCTGCGTGGCTATCCACAATAATCGCTGAATAATAGAGCGCTGAGATGCTGCTGAGCGAGTAACATAAGCAGGGATACCTCCGTGCTGTAATACAAATGAGCTAAAATACAAATTTTTAAGCCGCTCGCGAACAGATGCAACTTGGTAATACTAAACACAAAGGCGAGACCACAATATAAAACTAACTTAGACTGGCCGAAAGAGTATAGCTAACGAATCTCCAACCAACGAACGAACAAACTATCACGCATTAAAACTAATGAATAGCTGCGCCAAGTCATCGTCAAACTCGTTGGATGTCGGATGAGACTGGGGTGCCGAGTAGAGCAAGTGTTAGCTTAAATACCTATCGTCCAAACAACCCAAATATCACCATAATGCAGTTTGTTAACCCTTCCTGGTCTGTGCTTTTTATAATACATTCTGGTCTGAGGGGGAGTCCCGCGGACCCCCTTCGGAAATTAAAAAAGTCTCAGCGTTGTTTAAAATTCAAATCTCAGCTGGAAAAAAGTCGTACGTACAGTTTCTGGCAAATACTGCGTAGGAAATAATATATAACCAACAGGTTTTAGTGAGAATAATTGGCTAATGTTAATCCCTTTTGATACCGCTAAATCACATTCCTTTGCCTTTATTCACTGTCATTACAGTAGACTTTCGTAGTTGAATGTTCTCCACAAACGTAACGACACCAAGAGTTGTACGTTGGATGAATTTTGGGTTTGATTTCGGCAGGACATTTGAAGCACGACTTCTTTACACTGGGCTCCGCATCTCAAAATATAACTATGGGACTCTGATCAACTGATCACTATTATCAAAAATTATCAGTAGGAGATGAGAATTGTGCAGAAGTAAAATTTCTCTTACCATCCTCTTCTGACACAGAACAACTTGCTGATTTCAATACTCTATTAGACTTTTAGACTAAAGATTATTTTTAGATTTAAGAGGATGAGACAAAAACGTGTGCCTATATTTTCGTGTTTAAAAATACACCAAAATTGTTTAGAAAGTTTGTCCCTTCGAATAACATCAGAAATCATGCTATATCTATATGCCGGCAGTGAATACCGAAACTTCCGTCTTGTGAAATAGTTCCGGAAACCCGCTGGTCACGAACTTGGACTTTGAAATATTTCATCGCTGCATACGATATAACTATTTTACACTTCATTCTACCAATTTACGATGCAACAGCTCAGAAATCTGGCGTGCTCGCGTTAGATACAAGCAAATTTCATATATCACGCAACGCGAATGTTTCATTTTTCGGTAGTCTTCGTCGCGATTGGGGTAGGAAAACTTACTGCACGAAATGTAGCCTGTCTTCGATTGTTCAGGCAATTACATGCTTAAGGTCCGAGGTCTCAAAGGGTAACCGGTCGTCCCGACCATGGTCTATGAATTGTTTTTTAGTACGAAGTGAACAATGGCTTGGATATCTCGAATACATCACTAATATTTCACGATTTTCAGTCGTTTACGTCAGCATTAGGGTAAGAAAACTCGATTTACGATATGTAGCCTGTTTCCGATTGTATGGTTATGCGCAATACAGGCTTAATGTCTAAGGTCGCAGTAAGTAGCAGGGTTGTTCCGGGAGAGGCCCAACCAAGAGCTTTCGGCTTCTCACTGAGGTACGAGCAATCGGCGTGTATCCGGACCTAACGGCCTGTACTACCCTAGCCCTTTATGAGCATGTATATTATACATTGCTTTCAGTGCACATAAAACGTTGTGCTATGTACACAGACTATGATGGTGTGGTCATCTAGAAGTCTACATACAATAGATTTTGAGATGTGATTAATCCTTTCATGTCAACTGTACTAATCGGCGTTAACGGATGAGGCGCTGCGCGGGCTTGAGTTTGTCAAACATTGCGCGATAGACAACCTAGCGTTAACGGATTAAAGAGTTTAATATCAACAATCGGCGAACCCGTTTTACTGAAGGAATTTCGTCTGTCATCATTTATTTGGTTTTGCTGTGTTTACAAATAAAAAGCTAAAATACGTAGCTAGAATGTAAATGCATGTACAGCATTATTTAGCGCAATGAGTTTTGTGAATATTCGTTGTTTCCAAGGTTCCGAAGGGGTTTACAAGCCCAAAACATTCCAAAAACCTTAGCTCCCCCCTCTCGGACCAAAAAGTTTAGTTTTTACAAAAAAATTAATGATTAACCAGTCCTCACCCTAAGATGTTGATTTCTCCTTAAGTTTAATTTCAATTAATTTGCATAAAAATCATTAAATTTAGCTTATTAGGTATCCTTATCTTATTTCTGTTTTTAGTTTAATCTTTAGTCTGGTCGGAGTATTCATATGTGCATGCCATTTTCACGGGGCTTATTATTAATTGTTATTTTTATTAGGAATGGCTTACCTTGGTAATAGTCTTAGTTTGTAAGGGACGAGAAGTGATTCGGGCCGTTATATGGAGATATATGGTGTACAGTTGAGTATGGGATTGCGTCTCCTTTGAAAGATTGTGGCTTTACATGATTTTTTATGATAATTGGGGTTTAGGAAAACGGAGAGGGGGGAAGAAAAGGCGGGTGTTTGTGGTTTTTAAATTTTAATTCCGGAAAGGGGGGATAATGGTGTTGTGGGGGGGGGGCGAAAAAAAAATAATAGAAAAAAAAATAAAAAAAAATATTTAAAATAAGGGGGCTATTATTAAAAAACATAAAAATAATAAAAAAATAAAAGCAAAAAAAATCCCCTCTATGGGGGGTATACCTTAGGGAAACCATTTGTACTGTCGGAGCTTAATCTTTTTCTGCGGCGGTGTAGACTCGTGCTTACGCGGCGCTCCGACCCCCAGTCGCTACTATAACACACGAAAAGTACAGTTTAGGCCACCAATAAATAACGTACTAGTAGCTGGGGTGCGCGAGCTCGTGGTCTGGCGTACCAGGAAAGTGGTGATAATGAATCCTAGTGTCTCCTGCTTCGGGGATTCTTCCACAACCTTTAACGGCTCAATGTTTACCAATATAGCTTTATTACGCTCTTTTCCTGACACCAATGACAGCCGAATAGTAGTAATTGTTTATTCACTATTTACGCGCAGTGCCAGTCCGCAGTGACCTTTTACAACAAAATGGATGATGCTCGCAAAACGAACCGGTTGGCGGAAACGGCCAACGTAAACTACAACCCTATTACGTTTATAGTCGAAAATCCCCACGCAATGGCACTTCGCGCTCCGACAGCAGCAACACAATTATAAATCGCAGATAGAACACGATGCCTTTATTAACCGGAAGCTCCGCATACCAGCAATTAACCACCTTTGGATTGCTCTCACACAATGAAGCTTTATTAGCCGCCAAATTACCTAGGAATCCGGTCTCACTCAAATCAACACAGTTTAGCAAGAAAGTCCAATACCAATGCTTACGGTTCCGCGTACCTATTTCACGTTAACTAGCAACTCATGCACCATATGCATAAGGGGTCATTGTCAAGATTAAGTACTGACCGGGACAGGGCTATGACACGCTATTACTAAATAAAAGAATATGTAGAAAAGGACCCCAGGAAAGTTTCCCACAACACAGAAAAACAAAAAAAAAAAATAAAAGAATTAGGCTCGAGGAAAACTCGCACAAAGCTGTTTATGTGAACCTACTTGAAACCAACGTGCTACGGGATGCATTCGCTAACGATACCTTAGCCACACCTCACAATGCTGCCGAACATTTTAAATATGACAACGCGTTTCTTATTATCCCACAATGACCACTTCCAGGAAATCCACTATAATCATTCGAACCACGCTAGAACCTGTACACTACCAGAGCCGAGGCATGATTCGCCAATCCAAACGCCATAAATTAATTAAGTAGAAATAAAAGATTAACCGCAACCTTTAACAAGCAATTCAAAACACACAAATCACCGAATCCATTCGAGGATACTTTGTAATTAACCAGCTGCGCCACAAACAATCCAATCACCATTGGTAAAATGCTGAAGAAAAATGGTGTGAATGAAAACTCCAAAATAGGTACTAGCTAACTCGCCTTCAAAGTTATCGAAAAGAAAAAGGAAAGAAAACAAAGAAATTTTTGTCGTTATCAAAAACGCAATCGCCCGCGAATTCCACAGCCATGCTCGCTCCGTTAAAATGACACGTATTACTGCAAAACGAGAAAATTCCTTAAATTAGCTAAGTAATTAGAACTCCAAAAACAACTACAACCATCACTACTCAATCCATCATAATTATATTCACTATACAATAATGAGTACATGAGTAAACATGTATACAACTGCAAGACGCCCAATCGGCGAAAATAACAACACCCTATATCACATTTATATAACACGCGCTATCCGCGAATATAATATATATTATTGTATATTATATAAAATTTAAAAAGGATTTTAAATGAAAAATTTGAAATGAGGAAAGGGTGGAAATTTGTGGTGTGGTTTGACAAAAGTATAAAGAGGGGGATTGTGAAATTTTAATATGGTGAATAGGGTAGGTAGGGGAGTTTGTATTTAAATTTTGAGGAGTGGGGGTTAAGATTTGATAAAATAGGAAATGTTTGTAAAATGTGAAAAGTTGGGGGAAAAATGGGAATTTTGAAAAATAGAAATTTATGAAAAATAGAGAGGTGGGAAAGGGTTGGAGTAGATATATGAATAGGGGTGGTAAGGGAAAAGGATATTAAAATTTAGGGGATGGGGGTTTAGTTTTGAAGGAATGGGTTATGTTTGAAAAATGAAGAAAAAGGGATAAAAAGGATATTTTTGGAAAGGGTAAATTTATAGGAAATAAAGAGAAGGGGAGGGAGGGGGTTTAATATGTGGTTGGGGGTAGTGATGGGAAAAAGATATGAAAATTTGAGGGAGATTGGTGGAGGTTTGGGGGAGAGGGAGGGGTTTGAATTTTGGTTGAAAAATAGGAGAAAGGAGAAAAATGGATTTTGGGTATAATTTTGGTTTTAGGAGGAGAGGGTGGATGGGTATGGAGTATGGGTTGGGAAAAGTGATATTTAAAAGGAAAGAATAGGTTTTAGGAGGTTTTTAAGTATGAAATTTGGGTTTTGGGTAATTTATGGGTATGGGTGAATTTTGATAATTATAAGTTTTATTATATTTTATATATTTATAGAAAATTACATAGCTAGGTTTTATATTATATATAACAAGTTACATATATACACAGTTTTACGCAAGATATTACGCTCATATGCCATGCCCAGGACGACAGGGAATACCAGGGCGGCGTGGGGGCGGCCTTTATTGAAAAGAAAAAGAAAAATTTTGTGGTGAAAAAGGCACCAGCCCCAACACCCCCCTTAGTAAGCCCATGACGTCCCGGCATGGGTAACGACAACCTGAAAATAATATAACAAGTAATGGCAAATATTGATAACAAGTAATGACAAATAATATGACAAGTAACATCAAATATATATAAATGAAAGCTCCAATAGTTTGGAAACCCAACGCTTTTATGGCAGTACACGTAACTATTATGAGCAAAAATAAATGACAAGAATCATGACAAAATAAAAATAAGTGAAAATAAAAATAGAAAATTTTGAAATGTTTTGTTGTTTTTGGATTTTATAATTATTTAAATTTTTATGAAATTTTGTAAATTTTGTGAATGAAAAATAATATGGAATTTTTTCCCAAAGCACAATATTGCACAAGTTATGCTGAAAATAAGTAATACAATTCAATACGGGCTACCCTCAATTTACCAAATTTAACGAGTCTAGCTCGATTCGTCATAATATATTAACACAGTAAATATTGCTATTGTTGAAGAGTAATGTAATTGCTGCAGGCACATATCGTTCATCCATCCATGACGATGCAAAAATTAATCGACCTTGCAAATTCCTATAATAAAGTGTATATACAAGAAAAATATAAGAAAAACACAGACAAATAGTGTTAATTTCACAATGTTCACTCCACATAATGTCAATACCCATAATTGTTGTTGCTTTCGTTATATTCGATCATGATGAGGCAAAATTAAATTGTCCATATCGACCATGACGAATTATATAATGTCAATAAGAGTTCCTGCAACTCAGGACTCACGGTGCTGCGTATAATGTAAAATTGTTTACCAAAAATTGTTGCTGTATTACCGAAGTACCAAATGGAAGAGTTCCTGCCATTCAGGACTCCACAATAGTTCCATAGTGTTCATCACTGTAATTGTTCGGCATCAAATTCGCGACGTATTTGAAAATCGAGATTAAACGTTCGCGATAACTCAAAATGTTTAAATGACGACATGATTAGTAAGGTTATGCTAATACTTTTTAAGGTTATAACTATTACTGTTTATTGCAGCGCCCGATTGACGAAAATTAACAACAGTAACCATTGTTTTAGTTCCGACGTGGTTTCGGCAAATATAGCGGCCAATCATGTTCCAGGGGCATAGATAACGGCTGCCCTGGACAATCGTGAAGTCGATCATACCATTGCGTAACAAATTGTAGTTCGTTCAAAAACGCAGCAGAAAATTGTTGTCGCGTTTGTCTCGAAAGTCGAGCAATCAACTGTTGTAATTGTTCCCGTTGCTCGCGCGCTGGTTCTCCATGCATTTGTTGGTCATTTAGTTGACTTTCCAACCTGTCAACTTCGTCGCGTAGACGCTGATATTCCGTATTCGGAAACACATAGTCACGAACTCGGGCTACTTGACTCGAGATACCCGATCGCGTATCAGCATAACGACGCATATCTCGTTGGACGTCGCTTTCCCATTTACGTCGACTAAAGCCGATGAAAAACAGCTGCGGAAAATATTGGATCGCAATGCTGCGCCTTCGCAGCATTTCGTAAACGAATCCACGTACCGTATACGCTAATCGACGTATAAAGAGATCATACAATTCCGGCGTAATAATGACGTCCCATTGTTTTTGAAAAATAATATTTCGAACGCGCTCTTCCCACTTGAAGAAAATGTCAATTAAATCACGATCAGTAATGTGGCGTCCACGTTCACCAATTTGCTTGAATTCGCGTTTTAATTCATCGCGCAAGTGTTGATACAGCATATTCATACGTTGTGGCATTGGCTCATTGAACCCAGGTTGATAAAACGTAAAGTAATGGTAAATTAACCGATTACCAAACGGTGTAATACGACCGGTTCGTAAGTCATTACCATTAAAATGTAATGAAGTCATCTCCGTTCCGCTTCGTCGTTCGCTCGGTAGCGCTAATTGATCAGCATCACGTTGTGATGACGCTGGCTGCACAGCCGGTGGCGCTGCCGTTATAGCAGTCGCTCCATGTTCCTCCGATGCTGTCGAAACTGGTTTCGTGGGCGTAACGGCTGATGCTTCCTCAAAAATTTCCACATCACTAACTTTTCGTTGTGTTTCTGCAGCCACCGTTAACATTGACACGGCTGGCGTTGACGTAAAAGACGGCGCAAAAGTTGCCGCCGATGTTGAATGTTGCTCCGCATGATGAACTATTTCCTGTCGCTGTCGTGGTACAATAACTGATGAGGCACGTTGTTTACCTCGCTGTCGTCGCCTCGCTTCACGATCGCTATCGCTAGATTCACTGGTCACTTTTTCGTAGTCGTAACGACGTTCTGCACGCGCTTGACGACTTGCAGTTCGTTGCGTTTTCTTTTTGGTTTGCGTTCCCCGCGTTTTGCGTTCCGGTGACTCTCTCTCTCGTAATCGCAGTTTGAGTTCGGCATTTTGACGATGTGCGTGATCAAGTTCCATCTGTCGGGCTTCAAATTGAGCTCGGTAGCTTTCGTCCATTCGACGCATATATACGCATATAACGCTGCAGGCATATCTGGACCAAGTGCCATCAAATCGAAAATGATGACGACTCCCTCGATCGTAGCGACTTGCAATGTAGCCGCTGCTGTACGTTGCCAACCTGCTGCATAGGCTAACCATTTTGGATCGACCCAGAGTCGTGCATTACGTGGCAACCATCGCCAGCAGACGTCAAACGGATCCTTCTCATGCGTATCCAAATATTTTTCCCATGCTTCTCGAAATTGCTGCTGTTGTCGGTAGCTGATGTTTACACCCTCCATATCGCACGCTATTAAGTTGGTAGCTGATCGCTCGATAATACCTATCGCTGACTCAATTTGGTCACGGGCGTCTACTACAACTACGCTAGCGGGGTGCATCCACTCTCGACCCACCATTTCTAACCCACTGGTCCACGCATATAAATTCCATACTGGGTGGTTACAATCCTTCCACGGTGGACCTTGCTGTCCCTCCGACCAAGTTAATTGTTGCTCTATCCCGTTAAGTGAACGCTCAAGAGGATTTTCTCCCTGCTCAGACTCTAAGTCAGATAACCAATCGGAACCCTCTGAGGACCCAGTCTCACTACTGCTATCCCAATTCGAGTCCGCCATTCTAGCAACTGTGATGGCGTTGGAATTATTGACGTTGTAGAATAGTTCGTCGAATAACGCAAAAGATGATGACAATTGTTATTATTGTTATTTATCACACACTGTATCGCTGTTTAAATAGCCGTTGGTATATGGCAATCGCCTGAAAGCTAAAATACAATAATTGTTTATAACAGTTTATCGAGCACACCATTCGAAAGCCACCATGTCGGATACACCACGCTTAATTCTCCATCTATACAGCACGCACTTTCAACTCTCCATTACGCCGATAGAATTAGAAAGTTCTCATAGGCGTTCTCGGCTATAGATCTTCATCAGAAGTTAACTCGTCACTATACCGCTGTAGATCCCAAACTAGCACTCAGCGAATACTAACGCACTGTTGCTACGCTATATTATTCATTGTTCATTGTGCGATAGCGCAAAAAACAGAAATAGAAGAAGTAAAAATAAATCAATTTACCCGCTCACGTGCACATGGCCACCATCTCGGATCTTTCTAATGGGTCAGCACTGGCGACCAACCAGCTACGAAAACGTTACTTCACCGCTACCGAAAACCATACCGCATGCGTCTGCCAGCTTTGGCATGCTTCATTCAACACCGAAAAATAGAAAGATAGAATAAGAATTATCCACAATTCTATAGTATTTACCGTTTAGGTACATAACCGTTGTACACAGGCCGGACAATACCATAATGTCGTTTCCGGTTCTTTTTCCAATTTTACACATCGAAAATGATACCATTCAAGGCAGTAATCACATTCGATCCAGTTAACGTCGTCTTCACCTACGCGGAGGTCATCTTCGTAACTTTGCCCGCATTCTCCGCAGAACCAATCGATTTCTTCGCTATCGATTTCGATCGCGCGTAAGCGTTGCTCGTACTCCAAATAATCGCGCGGCTCACCACCAAAATGTTTGAACAGACTCTTATTATAGACCTTACTTTTGCGTCGTGCATCACCTAACCGTATTACCTCCAAATTGGGACCTTGTACCTTGACTACTCGATAAAGTCGCTCGAAATTCGGATGAAATTTGTTAGTGATCCTACGAGAATCGATTTTCTCCGGCCTACGCATTAAAACAACATCGCCAGGCAAAAAGTCACGAATACGTGCTCTTCGATCAAAATATCGCTTGTAAGCATCTTGGGCCAAACGTATAGACTTACTAGCTTCTTTCCAAGTGCTAGTCAACGTATCCAACAGCTTTTGTACATGTTGGTCTGGGCCTCCACCTTCCGTTATGGACAATAACGGGTTTTCTCCGGGTAAATCGGGATCACGACCATGCATCAGGAAAAACGGGGTTTGACCCGTTCACACGTGTACCGTAGTTCGGTACGCAAAAAGTGCGCTATTGACGTACGAATCCCAATTATTTGGTTCCAATTCAGTAAGTGGTTTAATCATGGCCATCAACGTTTGATTCCATCTTTCCACCAAACCATTACATTGGTGATGGTACGGTGTAGCAAACACCGTTCGACTTCCTAGTTTCGCTGCTTCAGACGTGAATAATTCAGACGTGAAGGCAGGTCCTTGATCCGACAAAATGACACGCGGTACTCCGTGTCGGGGTACGATCTTATTCAATAATAAGTCGACAATGGTCCTAGCAGTTTGATCAGGTGTGGCAAAAGCTTCTGGCCACTTCGTGAAATAGTCTATGAAATTCACAATGTACTTGTTTCCAGATCGTGTGACGGGTAATGGACCTATCACATCTACGTCTACCATATGAAATGGTGCCATCGCAGGAACTGGTTGTAACGGTCCACGACGATTCGGACCAGGTTTAAATCGCGCACACGGAACACAGGCGTTAATAAACGCTTCGAGGTCTTTTTTCATTGTGACCCAATAAAACTTCCGTTCGAGCTTAGCCAACGCTCGATTATATCCTACATGACCGGCGTATTTAGTCGTATGAGCTTGTTCCATCACAACGACACGTAATTATTCCGGTAGTACCAAACGAAATTCGCACGCTTCTGCGCGAACAGGTCTACGTTTTCGGCTTACTTAGTACAAAATACCATGTCGGACGTGGAACCTATCTTCCTGCAACAGGATCTGTCGTTGCAAATCCTCCGCTAACTCGGGATCCAATTCTTGGTCTTCCAGAAAACGAACCATTCCTCGCGTAAATGGATCCAAAGATGGGGCTCGTCGGATTTCATCCGCTTCCCATGGCGGGTCTATGACAAAATAGTCATTCAAATCACGTTCCACTTCAGGAACATCTACCTGCATTCCACTGGGGCCAGGTTGTGGATCATTTGCTTCATTGTTTTCATCAATCGCTGCGTTAGGGCTTTGCGTAACTACGCCCACAATCTTTAAAAGATTAGCTTTTCGTTTTTCTAACACTTCGTTAAGATATTCTTTACCCGGTTTCCGGCCTACTTCCGCATTATCATCCGATTCTTTATTCTGCATGGATTTCAAAATCGGCGGACGTGGCATTGCATCAGCATTAAGATGCTGTCTACCAGGTTTGTACACTACTTCGTAATCAAATTCTTGGATTCTCGTTACAAAACGCAATAGACGTGGTGTCAACAAATCGATAGAACGAGTCTTCATCAAAATTTGTACTAAGGGTGCGTGATCCGTGACAATCGTGGTAAAACTACCCAACAAATATGGCCGAAATTGCACCATAGCTCGTACTACGGCCAAACATTCCTTTTCAGTCACGCTATATCTTGTTTCCGCATCGTGAAATTTTCGACCACCATAATGAATTACTCGTTCTTTTCCATCTTCGCCACACTGTGTCAAAATAAAGCCAACACCTTCATTGCTAGCATCAGTATACAACCTAAATGGTTTCACTGGATTGGGATACGGTAAGATAGGCGCTGTAGTCAGTGCCACTTTGAGTTTATCAAAGGCTACTTGGCACTGTTCCGTCCAGCGAGATTCTACCGAATTAAATTTACTTGGTCCTTTTGTCAATTCGTGCAATGGAGCAGCGATGAGACTATAACCTTCGATGAATTGACGATAATAACCGGTCAACCCTAAGAACGAACGTACTTCCGTAATGTTTTGGGGTCTTTCACACTCCAATATCTTTTGGACTTTCGCTGGATCAGGTGCTATTCCGCTTTCCGATACTACATGACCTAGGAACAAGACTTCCCGTCGTACAAAATCACACTTTTTACCCTTGATCGATAACCCTGCATCACGTAAACGATTGAACACACATTGGATATCCCACAAGTGTTCTTCGAACGTGGGTGAGAACACGATAACATCGTCGATATAGCACAGGCAAAACTCCAGAAGGTAGCCTGACAAGACGATTTGCATCATCCTTTGAAACGTGGCAGGCGCGTTGGTCAAACCAAAGGGCATTACTTTGAATTCGAATAACCCTTCATGACAAATGAAAGCGGTTTTCTCGACATCCTCAGGTTCCATTTCTACCTGCCAATAACCAGATTTCAAATCCAATGTTGTGAAATACTTAGCACCTTTAAGGGCGTTTAAGGTATCGTCGATTCGTGGAAGCGGAAAACTGTCCTTCTTCGTTACGTCATTCAACATGCGATAATCGATACAAAATCGCATATCTCCTGTCTTTTTCTTGACGAGAACAACAGGAGATGCCCAAGGACTCATCGATGGCTGAATGGCATCATCATCCAACATAGCCTGGACTTGCTTAGAAATTTCTTCACGATGCACATAAGGTGCACGTCGCATTCGTTGCTGAATAGGTTTGGTATCTCCAGTATCGATAGGATGTCGCAAAACATTCGTTCGGCTAAGTGGGGTTGTGGAACTTCCGAAAACATCGCTGTTGCGTTCTAACAACCGCGCTAACATTCGTTTTTCAGTCTCGGTAGCAACCGCTTCCTTTAGGGACACACCCTCTGGTAATTCCGCTTCTTTATCTAGCGTTATTTCCGCTGCTAATTCCCTATACAAGCGTTTAGCTTCTTTCGCTCTAATCTGAATCTTATTGGTAACGGCCTTAGAATAATCGACATCAGTCATCGCTGGTTTTTCCGTCGACGTAACAGCAACGGTATCCACAATCTCAGTAACATGTGACATCACATCATCAACTTTTACCTTATACGACCACTGTTCTAAGTTGGTAACTCGTACCCAAGCCATACCCTCTTGTACTTTAACTACCGTATTCGGACAAAGTATAGGTCGCTGAAATCTCATCTCAGTATCGGACTCTACCATAACACTTTGTCCATTGTAATTAGTCGTATTAATGTTACACGGTACCAACTTCGTGCTTTCCGGTGGAATTTCGGTATCCACAGATACCCTGCAAACATGAAAGGCACCCACTGGAACTTCAGCTAGTTTTCCGGACTTGATTACTTTTCCTGTACCAGTCGCCGCAGGCGTGGTTTCTTTACGTTGAACTAAAGACCATGACCGTACTAATTTATCATTGACCAGGATCCGCATCTTCTGGTAGTCAATTACAGTTTGGAATTTCCGTAACATCTCATCACCGATGACAATCGCGACTGGAATGTCCGGTACAACGTGAATTTGTACATACTGGGACTGCTCTCCGAAATGTACCAATGCTTCGAACCATCCCAAGGTCTTACTAGCTGGGGAACCATCAAAAGCAAATACCTGGATTACTCCGGAGTTCAATTTATACCGATTGAAATTTTCCTCATAAACTTCTTGGAGCATGATCGTCATTTGAGCTCCAGTATCCACCAGTCCCCGTAACTTATACGAATCAATTTGCACGTCGACATAAAAACACGATTTGGTAGGACGCGCTAACATCTCTACCTGTGCTATCGAAACTTGCGTATCATTTTGTAATTCCGAATTTTCTTCGAAGTTTCGTTCAGGAACCTTTTCTACCAGTACTTGATGACGTGAATTCTTGGGCAACACTACTCGTGATGGTGAATGCGAGATTTCGGACCCATCCACTTTCCTATCCAACTTCAAATGAGAAATAATATCGTTCATCCGCCCGTCCATGCGACGCTCTACATCATTCATTTGGCGAACTAGTGTCTCCAAAGCTACAGATTGCACGGATCTAGGTTCAGGACGGCGTCTATTATATCCAGTTAATTGTTTCTCTACGTTCACAGATCGCTGACGACAATCACGAGCAAAATGACCTGGTTTACCACATAAGTAACACTTCCACAGTTCTTTAGGCGTTGTGGACTCAGTATTATTTAACGAACGTTGCACTGGCGGTGATCGAGAAATCCCTTCTCGCGCTATACCGCGTTCCTGTTGACGAAGGCGTGCATCACGATATGGACATCGCGAACGAACATGCCCTGTGGCACCACAGTCATAACACACAATCGAGGACGCAGAAGTTCGTTCCACAACGCGGGCGTTTCTCACGTCATTGCTTTGGTTTCCGCTACTTATGCGCATTGGAACCTGCCGACTATCGTTCCTTCGCGGTGTCGTTCCATTATTAGTGTTAACATTTGGACTAGGTCTCCATGACCGTTGAGGAACCGATCTACTTGTGAATCGTGGCAAAGTTCCATCATCCTCGGGTCCCGCTAATAATTTTTCCGTGCGCTCAATTTGTACGGCTCGGCGTTTCAACTCATAAAAAGACCACTGATCACCATGGATCAGGCGTGAACATAACCCACGTCGTATTCCTCGCAAAAACGTATTGCGCAATAAATTGGCTGCGTGCCTATCACCAAGCTCCAATGGAACAATTCGCTTACGCCACTGCAATTCCAACTCATCAGCGAAATCTGCGACGGAACTTTTTTGACTCATTTGTTGGAACCTCTGAACCTCGTCTACGAATTCTCGGCTTTCTGCAAAGCGTTCATGCAGCTCATACACTAGGTCTTCGTATGTCTCCGGCGCTTCGGGACCAGTCATTAACAACTCAATAAAGCTACGAGCAGCATCCGTTAGCTTCTTACGCAGTGTACGAAGTTTATCACTAGACTTTTCCACACCTGCTAACTCAAACTCCGTTTCTAACCTACGAAAATACGTAGCAAAGTCTGATGTGCCATCATACCTTTCGATATTAACCGGTTCCTTCGGAGGTGGCACGTTAACTACAATAGGTGGCATGACAGGAGCAGCCGCCGTCACAGGCGCTGACGCTGGGGCAGACGCCACAGCGGGAGTACACAAACAACGTGTACATCCAGCCGAAGTAGTACTAGTTGGTACAGTCGTAAGGCCAGTCGAGACTACAGTCGCCAAAGTTGGAGCTAATACAACCGAAGTAGACACAACAACTGGTACCGACTGAACCATTGTAGATACTGACGGGATATCGAAAGTTGAAACCTGAGCAGTCGGCAATGGGGCCGCCACTGTATGCTGTTCAGCCCTAACGGGGTCTATCACTGGCAAAGTAGATGTAACACCTGTACCACCTAAATGCACTTTCGGCCTAGTATCCGCCTCTATAACGGTAGCATCCATGTAAACTGAGTCTTCTATCCCGACATCAGAAGTCGGAGTTACTACCGGATCCATGCTTATTAGATCTCGTAACTGGTTAAGATTACCTCTCAGCTCACTCATTTGCTCGTGTATATTGTCGTTCTGCCGCCTTATTTGTTCTTGTAAATCATTATTCTGTCGCACTACAAAATTTTGGAATTTGCGTTCGCGCTCCATGGTATCTACCATGATTTTATCATATTGACGGCTAGAGTCACGTACAGTTTCGCGTACTAAATCGGTTATTTCGTCATATTTGCGATTTGAATCGCGCGCCAAATTAGTCATCTCATCGTACTTGCGACTAGTATTAACTAAGCTTACCTCCAATCGACGCAAAGTCGCTTCTAACGTAGTACCACTCATGGAGGTAGTGCCACTGTCCGTAGCTGTTGGTACTGGTGTACTCGTGCTGTTTATCCCTAAAGACCACTGCGTGGTATCATCACCAGGCATTAATGCCGCTGTATCGTCCATGATATAAAAATTTTTTATCGCCAGTCACAGCTAAGCGACTTACCAACTCGTGCTGTAACGCGCAAAAATTAACTCTAAGAAAATGTCACTAAATATCACCACTAACCACCCACCAATCCAATCCGGCAAACGTACCAACTGGATCTTCACAGGATCGGCATTGGCATTGGCCTCGTCGTGGCCACCATGTCGGAGCTTAATCTTTTTCTGCGGCGGTGTAGACTCGTGCTTACGCGGCGCTCCGACCCCCAGTCGCTACTATAACACACGAAAAGTACAGTTTAGGCCACCAATAAATAACGTACTAGTAGCTGGGGTGCGCGAGCTCGTGGTCTGGCGTACCAGGAAAGTGGTGATAATGAATCCTAGTGTCTCCTGCTTCGGGGATTCTTCCACAACCTTTAACGGCTCAATGTTTACCAATATAGCTTTATTACGCTCTTTTCCTGACACCAATGACAGCCGAATAGTAGTAATTGTTTATTCACTATTTACGCGCAGTGCCAGTCCGCAGTGACCTTTTACAACAAAATGGATGATGCTCGCAAAACGAACCGGTTGGCGGAAACGGCCAACGTAAACTACAACCCTATTACGTTTATAGTCGAAAATCCCCACGCAATGGCACTTCGCGCTCCGACAGCAGCAACACAATTATAAATCGCAGATAGAACACGATGCCTTTATTAACCGGAAGCTCCGCATACCAGCAATTAACCACCTTTGGATTGCTCTCACACAATGAAGCTTTATTAGCCGCCAAATTACCTAGGAATCCGGTCTCACTCAAATCAACACAGTTTAGTAAGAAAGTCCAATACCAATGCTTACGGTTCCGCGTACCTATTTCACGTTAACTAGCAACTCATACACCATATGCATAAGGGGTCATTGTCAAGATTAAGTACTGACCGGGACAGGGCTATGACACGCTATTACTAAATAAAAGAATTAGGCTCGAGGAAAAACTCGCACAAAGCTGTTTATGTGAACCTACTTGAAACCAACGTGCTACGGGATGCATTCGCTAACGATACCTTAGCCACACCTCATTTTAAATCTGACAACGCGTTTCTTATTATCCCAAAATGACCACTTCCAGGAAATCCACTATAATCATTCGAACCACGCTAGAACCTGTACACTACCAGAACCGAGGCATGATTCGCCAATCCAAACGCCATAAATTAATCAAGTAGAAATAAAAGATTAACCGCAACCTTTGGCAAACAATTCAAAACACACAAATCACCGAATCCATTCGAGGATACTTTGTAATTAACCAGCTGCGCCACAAACATTCCGATCACCATTGGTAAAATGCTGAAGAAAAATGGTGTGAATGAAAACTCCAAAATAGGTACTAGCTATCTCGCCTTCAAAGTTATCGAAAAGAAAGAGGAAAGAAAAAAAAGAAATTTTTGTCGTTATCAAAAACGCAATCGCCCGCGAATTCAACAGCCACGCTCGCTCCGTTAAAATGACACGTATTACTGCAAAACGAGAAAATTCCTTAAATTAGCTAAGTAATTAGAACTCCAAAAACAACTACAACCATCACTACTCAATCCATAATCATTATATTCACTATACAATAATAAGTACATGAGTAAACATGTATACAAATGCAGGACGCCCAATCGGCGAGAATAACAATACCTTATATCATATTTATATAACACACGCTAGCCGCGATAATAATATATATTTTATATATTTATTATAAAATTTAAAAAGGAATTTGAATGATAAATTTGAAATGAAAAATGGGGTAGAAGGTTGGGGTGTGGTTTGAGAAAAGTAGAGAGAGGGGGATTGTGAAATTTTAATATGATGAAGGGGTAGGTAGGGGAGTTTGTATTTAAATTTTGAGGAGTGGGGGTTAAGATTGATAAAATAGGAGATGTTTGTAAAATGTGAAAAGTTGGGGGAAAAATGGGAATTTTTGGAAAATGGAAATTTATGAAAAATAGAGAGTTGGGAAAGGGGTGGAGTAGATATATGAATAGGGGTGGTAAGGGAAAAAGGATATTAAAATTTAGGGGTTAGGGATTGAATTTTGAGGGAATGGGGGATATTTGAAAAATGGAGAAAAAGGGAAGAAAAATGATATTTTTGGAAAGGGTAAATTTGTAGGAAATAAGAAGAAAGGGAAGGAAGGGGGTTTAATATGTGGTTGGGGGTAGTGATGGGAAAAAGATATGAAAATTTGAGGGAGATTGGTGGAGGTTTGGGTGAGAGGGAGGGGTTTGAATTTTGGTTGAAAAAGTAGGAAAAAGGAGAAAAATGAATTTTGGGCAGAATTTTGGTTTTAGAAGGAGAGGGTGGATGGGTATGGTGTATGGGTTGGGAAAAGTGATATTTGAAAGGAAAGAATAGGTTTTAGGAGGTTTTTAAGTATGAAATTTAGGTTTTGGGTAATTTATGGGTATGGGGGTATTTTAATAAGTATATAGGTTTTATTATATTTTAGATATTTATAGGTAAATACATAGCTAGTTTATATTTATATATAATATATAGCAAGTTATATATATACAGTTTTACGCAAGATACTACGCTCATATGCCATGCCGAAGGCGACAGGGAATACCAGGGCGGCGTGGGGGCGGCCTTTATTGAAAAGAAAAAGAAAAATTTTGTGGTGAAAAAGGCACCAGCCCCAACAAGTACATCACTATTCCAAAAGATCGGCCTCGTGTCGAGTGAGCACCCCCTGGGGTGTGCATTTGCGGCGGCATTAACCTCGTGAGCAAAATCCGGGACGAGTAAGGATAGCAGAATCGGACGACCAATTCGTGAGATCTCTCCTTTCATCATAACCACCTATTGTGCCAGCCAACCGGGGCCTGGAGGATCGAGAGAGACAAAATTTATTAACTAGTGTGGCATAAATTCCACAACTTAGTTTATATTATAACGCAGCGCGCCCGCCAACCGGTTGCAACTGCTTTAATATAAGGAACTAATCGCGTAATTCTAAGACTGATGCTAAGGTAATTACATAATCGTACGGTGTACCAACCAACCGATGGCATCTGTACAAACCTCAAAGTAATAGATAACCAAAATCTAAACCGGTATCATACAAATTTAACACAGTATATCAACCAACCGGGGGTTGCTGCTTTAAATAAGGATCAGTATTAGCGTAAATCTAAGGACTAGGTTCAGGTACTCAAGTAATCTTGCAGTGCCAGCCAACTAGGGTTACTGTATCAACCTCACAGGAACAAGAGGATTACTAAAGAACAGATAACATAAACCGTATATAAACACTAATATTGAATAAGACAAGAGCCAGCTAAGTTGCGCCAGAGTAGCCTAGTTAGAAATAGAACCAGAATTACCGGTGACAGTAGTGGTGCGAATTAAGCGCAACGGTGCTAAATAATAGTGCCTTACTTGTTCTCTAACTATTTTAAATAAACTTTTTAACTGTGGCTTTGGTTAATGATTAGCTGAACCATTAGTGGGTGGAGCTAGCCACGCCGCAGCGGTCAACAGAATCGCGTCGCTTGCTTCGAAAGAAATAGGCACACGCAAAGAGAATACGGACCACTCGTTCCCTATCGGCATTCTACTGGCCACACCTCGAACTTTATAATCTTCGGTGACGAATCGCGTCCGCTTTAATTTTTGATAGTCGTCATAAAAATTCCCCATCCAACCCCTAGCTCAAAATATAACGATGAAATGGTGAAATACAATAGGTGTCGAATATGATTGTAGGAAAAAAAGTGACAGGAAAAAAAGACACAGGAAAAATGGTCACAGAATAAACGTCACAGGAAAAAAGTCAAGGGAGAAAAAGTCACAGGAAAAATGGTCACAGAATATCCCACGCCGTCTTATTATTTATTAACGTTTCATTAGTCATTAGTCATAGTTGACATTTGTCTCTCGCTTTTTTCATTTCGAATTTTCGGTTTGAACTTCATTGTTTGAATATGGAAATAATAGTCAGTAACAAGGGCGGCAGGAAATTGTGCCTCTACGGGCACATGTACACTATCCATGGTGAGCGGCGAGACGGGATATGGTGGAAATGTTGCCGGCGATCGTCATACGGCTGTAAGGGCTCAGTCAAAACCGATGTACAATGCGAAAGAATAATTGTCGCATCAAAAAATCACAACCATGCTCCCAATCTTGCCAAGATCGAAGCCTCCAAGGTGCAGCAAAAGATGAAGTAACGGGCTCGCACGACAAGAGAAATGCCGGGCCAGATTTTTGCCCATTGTGTCGCTGCTGTGGAAAATGATGATGTCCGGGCTACGCTTCCTGTAGAAGAGCATGTTAAGCGCTCAATACGTGGTCAAAGACCCGCGCTGGTATCTCCTAATACTTTGACCGATCTAGGGGAATTACCGGAAGAATTTGGAACTGTTGGAGAGTCTGCAGACGAACATTCATTTGTCATTCATGATAACGGGGCACACAATCCAAATCGTATGATAATTTTCGCAACGGATGCAGGACTTCATTGCTTGGCGAATGCACATACCTGGTATATGGACGGAAACTTTTCGATGGCACCGAATATTTTTAGCCAAGTTTATGTCATACGCGTGCTTATCGGAAACACATTTGTTACAACCGTCTATGGCCTACTGGCCAAAAAGGACCGGAGAACGTACGAGGAGTTTCTCCAGGCTATATTGCTGGCATGCGAAGGTAAGAACATTGGACTGAACGTCACAACAATAACGACGGATTTCGAAGACGCTATGCTGCGCGCCATCAACGGTATTTTCGGAAACGAAGTCGCCAGCAAGGGCTGTTTCTATCATCTCACACAGTCCACATGGCGCAAAATACAGGAGCTGGGTCTGCAAAGGAATTACGATGAAGACGTAGAATTTAGGCTGTTTTGCGGCATGATGGACGGCCTAGCGTTCTTGCCGGTGGAGGATGTCCCCGACGGCATGACATTCCTGCAACAACTTGTTCCGCAATTTGCTAAGGAACTTCTTAATTATTTCTACCGTACATACGTCAGCGGTTCTATGCGTTCCGTTCCAACGCCAAGTTCCCTCCGATTGCGATTTCGACGAACACCACCACTTTTCCCACCGGCTGTTTGGAACATGAACTACGAAGTATTGAGCGACGAACCTCGCACAAATAACGTGTGTGAGTCCTGGAATTCGAAGTTTCGCCACCTCATTGGACATGATCACCCGACAATATGGCGAGTTATCGAATTTTTCCAAAAGGAAGAAATGACGACAGCCGTCGTTCGTGCGCAATACAACGTTGGGGTCCAGCCTACGAAACGTACCAAAGTCACAAGCGTCGCAATGCACAAGCGCCTGAAGAACATTTGTCGTGAAAGAATGGACGGTGAGAAAACAATTGAAGAAACATTAAAGGCAATTGGACGCAATATAAGGTTTTATAGTTGAGGTACGTTTATTGCGAAGTGGTGTGTGTGTCTGCTTTTTACTAACCTTTTTCCAGTGACTTTTCCCTGTGCTTTTTTTCTGTGACCTTTTTT
This sequence comes from Trileptium ribeirensis, assembly GCA_030248225.1. NCBI lineage: Eukaryota > Metazoa > Nematoda > Enoplea > Enoplida > Thoracostomopsidae > Trileptium > Trileptium ribeirensis. Next base: position 43,966 of record JASANE010014152.1, read on the forward strand.
TCCCGTGACTTTTTTCCTCGCCCCGTCGAATATAGTAGCTTAAAACTGCTATGAAGTCTGTCAGGTAAAGCTCAGTTGTTAGTGTCTACTTGTGGATCCAAGAGCGGGGGGTCGTGGGTTCGAATTCTACTCCAGCGCAACTGTTCAGTCGTTCATTTTTCAGGTCTGCGTCTTCAAGCTTCTAATGCTAGGCCTAAATGAAAAATATATAATATGGAGATTTTACGGGAAGGATAGATTCTAATGGCGAACCAGAATACCACCATCAACTGGCAACCCTCGCTCCGCGTATCTTGCCCAAGTGCTGCTTCTCGTTAATCCAATTATGAAAAATATATTACATATATATGAAATACATGGTTATGTAAAATAGGGCCAGTGGTTGACATTAATGGAAAACGGGGGGATGTGGAATATAGCGGCTTAATAACTGCTACGAAGTCGAGCAGGAATAGTTCAGTCGCTAGAGCGCTTGTTTGGCGGATCCAGGAGCGGCAGGTCGTGGTTGGAGTCTCACCCCCTGCCCAACTTTTCAGTAGTCCGTTTTTCAAATCTTGGTCTTCAAGCTCCAATCGCTAGGCGTAAATGAAAAATATGTTACATAACAGTAGGTTCATAAATGTAAGGCTGGGCAGAGGCAGCTCATTCAGAACAATGCCTGTATGCGGATACATAGTATGGGCATTGTGGGTTCGTATTTCATCCTGGCATAACATCTAAAGCATGTACTACAAGCATTAATTAATCTTAGCATGTACTACGAGCACCAAATCAATTGTTGCTTACCTAATGTTGAGGCCGCCATGGGAAGATCATACTGCTGCGGACTAGTTACACCCGAAATGAAATACCTGCATCTCATTCCAAATTCATGCCTCGTTACATGCCGTTTGCTAATGCTTAGATTACTAATGAAATAAATTAATATATTGGATTATTCACGAAATGTGCTAAAAAATTAAGGACAGTAGTAGGCCTTAGTGAAACAACGGAATGACGAATATTGTCGGAGCTGGACTTCTTTTGTGGTTGTGTAGTTCCGTGCTTACGCAACGCTCCGACCTCCAGTGCTTACTATAACACACAACGTTTATAATTTACTTATAGTTCAGGCCACCGAACAACTTTTAGCGTTAACAACTGGGGTGCGCAAGGTCGTGGTCTGGCGTACCAGGGAAATGGTGATATAAAGGCCCTAATGTTTCTTGTCTTCAATGCAATCCAGCGCTATTAACAGCTCATCACCTGCCAAGCTAGCTTTATTACGCTCTTTTCATGACGCCAATAACAGCTGTATAGTAGTAATTGTTTATTCACTAGTCCACAGTGAGACTTTCAACGACGGAGCCGATTCCGCTGATTTTTAAAAAGAAAACAAATTGGCGCTCAACTGAAGCAAGGACCTGTTGTATTCCAAGTTGAAATCCTCACTCAGCGGCACTCCACGTTCCAATACTAATAACACAGTTATGAACCACCGATATTACTCGACGCATTTACCCTTCACGAAATCCGTATACGGGTTAATTAACCGCACTTGAACTATTCTTACGCAATCGAGTTTCTCTGAACACTATATCGCAAGGGAACTTCGTTACACTTTAATTAACGTCGAATAGCAACACTTTCCCGATCCGAATAGTTTAGTTCCTCCACCTATGAGTACGATACACGACGATTACTGCGTAGAGTAGTGAACTCCGCTCTCTAAACCGAAGAAGTTAACGAAAATAAATTCCAACACCCGCATTTACTGCTCCACTTCATATGCAGTTTGAGTTAACAACCAGCAATCCACGTGCAAATGATGCTATCGACACGTTTAATCACTGAACGAGATCCTGCGAAGGCACATGTTTAACAACACATAAAGCTAGACCCGAGCAAACTCGCATAAGCCAGTACGCTACCGTACTTATAACCTATGAATCGTTAAACACTTGACGGGAATACATTATAAATTTACTAAATAGCACTTCATCGCTCTATTATAGGCCATATAAAACGCAAGAACTCAGTCAGACTCAAGCATGAAAAACGTCCATCCAACCGAAACCAAGACTAAAAAAGGAAGCGAAAGGTAGTACAAACACATGACACCACTATAGGGCTATAATAACACGTCGAAAATTAGCTAGGACACTAGCTACCCAATTCCAAAACCTAATCAAAATAATCCAGTTAGGAAAAAACTCGTCCTTCTCCAAACGCAACTAACGAATCAGACATTCTCCACTGAATTTCTCAAGACGACACGAATCCTTAATAATTTTATCCCTAGCTAGGTCACCCGAATTCAATAACACAACTAACACTAAGAATAATGAAATTGTCGACCTTCACACGCCACCGCTCGCGAAATTAGACATTAACATCGTCTCCACTAAACGACACGTAATCATAATTCATGAAACAGTCCCTAAAAATAGCTAAGTCATTAATTCCAAAAACAAAACCAAAACATATAATAATACCAACTACATAATTCAAAATCCAACACCATATTAAGACAAATAACAATTTATCAATATGAAATACATCCAACTGGCGAAAACAAACGGTACCCCGTACCGTATTAGAGTTATACGCGCTCGCCGCGATAATAATATATATTTTATATTTTGTATATTTATTATATAATTTAGAATAAATTTTAAAGAAAAATTTGAAATGAGAAATGTGGTAAAAAGGTGGGGTGCATTTTGAGAAAAATAGAGAGAGGGGTATGGTTAAATTTTAATATGTTAAAGGGGGTAGGTAGGGGAGTTGAAATTGGGAATTTGAGGCGTGGGGGTTAAGTATTTAGAAAATGGAAGATATTTGAAAAATGTAAAAAGTTGGAGAAAAATGGGAATTTTGAAAAATAGAAAGTTAGGAAAAATAGGGAAATGGGAAAGGGGTGGAATAGATATATGAATGGGGGTGGTAAGGGAAAAAGGGTATTAAAATTTTGGGGATAGGGGTTGAATTTTGAGGGAATTAGGGATGTTTAAAAATGGAGAAAAATGAGGAAAAAATGAAAATTTATGGAAAGGAAATATTAGGGGAAGAAGTAAGAAGGGAAAGGGGAAGTTTATATATTTTAATAGAGGAGGTGAGGGAAAGAAAATATTAAATTTTGGAGGGGTTTGGTTAGGTATTGGGAGAGGGAGGGTAGTTTGAATTTTAGTAGAAAAATGGGAAAAAGGAGAAAAATAGAAGTTTGGTTGGGTGTAAAAGAAAAGGGTGGGTGAGGTATATATTGTAGGAAAAAGGGTGGGGAAAAAGAAAAAGTGTGTTTTATATAATTTTATTTAAGAAATTTAGGTTTAGGGGAATTTATGGGTATAGTTGAATTTTGATAATTATATGAGCTTTATTATATTTTATATATTTAGAGTTAAATACATAGCTAGGCATAGGTTAAAATAACAAGTTACATTTAGTTTTACGCAATTATTACGCTCATATACCACGCCGAGGACGACAGGGAACACCAGGGCGGCGTGGGGGCGGAATTTATTGAAAAGAAAAAGAAAAATTTTGTGGTGAAAAAGGCACCAGTCCCAACAAATATATCAGCCCTAAAAGTGCTATGAACTCGGGCAAGTATACCTCAGTGAGTAGAGCGTTTGCTTGCAATTCCAAAGGCAAGATATCGTGGGTTCTAATTTCACCTGTTCAAGTTTTTTCATTAATAACTTTAAGTATGGAACTTAAAATTTGATTTAAGTATGGAACTTAAAATTCATAGCCATTTTATTTTTATTTTCAGTGTCACTAGTTTACTTAGCTATGGATTTTTCCTTTATTAGCTTAGTTTCGCTGTAAAACAATCCGCCTTTTTGGTTGTCGTTCCTCGTGTTATGCTTCATTACTTATTACATTACTATTATTACTATAACAATATTAAATTATTTTTTACTTAAGATAATTAGTTAATTTACATATTTTACATGTCTAAGGAGTTTTCCATAGTTTGATAGTTATTGCTTGCAGTGAGTGCGCGGTGTGGGTAGTTGTGTGTCTCACGCTAACCTCTGATGCAATGGATACCAGTAGCTACAGGCTCACTAGTTCGTCACCGTAAGACGGGGTTCGTTGCCGAGAAGCTAAGCTTAGAGTACTTTTGTCAATGAATCGTATTCTTATTGCCCAGGTCCTACCTCTGCGCCCGTTTATTTCCAGTTGCTTGATGATTTTTCGGCAACACACGTACAAATAACTCGTTTTTTATAAAACAGCTAACAAAATATTGAAATGTTTATAGTTGGCCGAGTTACCAGTAATATTGTTCCAATAGTTCGAATGGAGAATGCACTAATTTAACTAGCTGATTTGAAGGAATTTGTTCACTTGCAAATTGCGGTTTCTTTTGCGGAGGTAGTTGGATATTCCTAGAGTCCGTGCGTTGATGGCCGTGGCTGGAGATCATCAAATGTATTTGTACCGTTTGCATTCATTGCTCTTTTGGTCGCATATTGCTTGGTAACTCGTTTAATGCCTTCATCATCAACGGTTTCGGCGTCAATGGAGCTGGGCTTTTGTCGTCAGGTCTGACAATATTTGTTGATGCTTGATCTTTTGTGCGCATTTTGATTCCAACGTTCCATACCTCGATATGCTTCTGTTCCTACTTTCCGGTTTCCGTGCCGCCTTTTGTCCACTTGCAGAAGACACAGTTGCTCCATCCTTTAACTTTTGCGTATAACGTTAGCATTCGTTGCTCTTTTGGTTGCATATTGCTTGGTGGCTCGTTTATTGTTTTCACCATATGCAGCGGTCTCGGCGGCTGTGGAGTTAGGCTTTCGTTGTCAGGCGTGACAACAAATCCTGATGCTTGGTTCTTTGTACGCACTGAGATTCCATCGTTTCACATCTCGATGTGCTGTCATTCATGTTTCTCGGATTTCGCGTCGGCCTCTATTCACTTCCAGAACACACCGTTGATGTATTCTTTTACTTTACGGTACGACTACAGCACTTTCCAATTGCGGTTTCTTTTGTGAGATTTTCCGAGAATCCGTGCGGTGATGGCGGTGGCCAGAGGTAATCAATTATCTGATGTACCGCTTGCATTCGTTGCTCTTTTGTTCACATATCGTTTTGTGGCTCGTTTAATGGCTTCATTATATGCAGCGGTTTCGTCGGTGGTGGAAGTGGGCTTTCGTTCTCAGGCCTTAGAACAGATGTCGATTCCTGACTCGTTGTGCGCAATAGACTATTTTATAGTTCCACACCTCCATGTGCTTCCGTTCCTGCTTTTAGGCTTTCGGCGGCGGCCTTTGTTCGCTTTCAGAAGACGCAATTGATCCATCATTTGATTTTTGCGGCACGACTACGACACTTGCTAACTGCGGTTTCTTTTGTGGAGACATTGGATTTTCCAAGAATTCGTGAGTTGATTGCCGTGGCCAGAGATCATCAATTGTATCTTCTAGCGTTTGCATTCGCTGCTGTTTTGCTACAATATCCGTTTGGTGGCTCAAGACAGGATTGTTCAAGACGAAAGTACATCGAATAAAGATCACGTGCGGTGATTTCGGGTTCCTCGGGTGGGTTAACTTCATCGAATCTTATTCGACCTGTTGGTACCGTCACAACCCTGTTGAGCACTCCGGCTATTCTTGTCATTTGTCATCGCTTGTTAGTACCTGTGGTTACCCAGCATCGCATGGCACATGCCGAGGCCGTGGCGTCGGTTAGCTGGCCTAGATTATGATGTTCCATGCTCGCACCTACCATTTGGCTCTTTCCTTCCTTTCTAGCTTTCGACACCAAGATCGCAATGAACGCCACACTCTTTACTGGAACGGCCTAAGTTTTGCTGATGTGCGATTTCATGATCCTTTTTGTGCTTGCTGTGTTGCTCAAAGGGTATATGATATCTTAAATTTTTACGTGTTTGTATTGGACATACATCACGATGCCCACTGTGGGATTTAACGCTACGTGTAGACGGACCAAGATGTGATGAAGTCCTATTATATTGTCGCTTCTCTAAGCCCCTGGCTTGGTTTTGGATGCATTTTCATTGTGCCTAGATCACTCTAAATTTGAATCGCTGTGCTCCGGATTAATGATTTTCTAACCGGCCATGCTTGTATTTTATGTTGCAGGACTACCGTTGTGCTCACTTTTGTGTTTGCTCGACATACTGCTCAACATTTCCTTCGATTTCCAATTCGTTTCCCAAATTATCCATAACAGTAATTATAATAGGATTGTCAAATTGTACGTGTTAGTCGAATCGATAACCTGGTTGCGTTGATGCATCTGAAGCGTGACCAGGATATCACCTTATGACTGTTGCTGTTGTCGAACAATTAATTTTGCGAGATAGTATTTTGGTTCGTCCGAGTTTTTTCGTTGTAGCTGTCGCTTCTTTACCCTTGATATCTTCATCTTGCCCTTAATGATGTCACTTCGGCCTGCGGCAGTTAATACGAAATTCAGATTTCTACATCCCTTCCTGTCATACAAAATCGTCTGGCTTGCAAAATTAAATACCACTGTCTCGAACAAAGATATTATATGCTTTGACGCATTGTGAAGGATGCATTTAACACTACGAATGTTTTGAAAATTTTTTGTGTTATTCTCATTCTGTACAATGTTTTACCTCGTCGGGGTAGTTTATAACTTATATAGGGAATCGGTTTACTATGTATGCTATAGTATGCTTAATATTACATATGTAAAAATTTAACCGTTTTCAATTTTTGTTCTAGTTTTCATTTACAGTTTTCATTTCATTTATTTTTCTTTTTAAGTTTACCTCGTCGGGGTATTTTATAACTTATAGGGAATCGATTTGCTATGTCCTTTAGAATCGTATGCTTAATATTACATATGTAAAAATTTAACCGTTTTCAATTTTTGTTCTAATTTTCATTTACAGTGTTTTGTCATCTTAGTATATAAATGGATAACTATACGCAATATTAGTATCTCTGCGTTGTGCAAACATGTCAAAACCTTTTCTAAGTGAGTTTAACGTCAGCTTAGTTGTTATAGTAAGAGTTGTTAAACTTTATAGCAATTGAAAAGCATTGTTTTACGTAATATATATACTTATTCGCTCGACGATGGAATACAGAGATGTTTGGCGGCACCTTTGGGTTCTATATTGTGGTTTCTGACTCCGTTCAGAGTTTCACAAACAGTAATTCAGCTGAAATACATTATAAGGACGATTCTACTGCCGTTTTATATATTATGTCAAGCATAAAGAATAGGGACTTTCATATTTCCCTCTAATTAACAATGAGACGAAAAATTTTGGGAAATTTACAAATAACTTTCAGAGAAATCAGAATTTCAATAATTATTTTTCGGCCTTATAAGCAATGAGCGTTTGCTGTATAAATGGATATATACCACGCAGTTACCACTCGGATTAAACGCTCATTAAGGAATCACAGTGCGTTAAATATAAAGTTATAAAAACATTTATCTCTAAGTTTTTGGTGTTGTATGTTTTGCGACATAATTTTGATCCATTCGGTAGTTGTTATATAGTTTATATTCTAAACTGCGAATGTGTCTATACTTTAGTAGGTGGTTGAAACAAATGCAATTTCTAAAGCACTACGATCTACGAGTAAGCGCAGTTATATCTGAAATGTTCGTTTCTCGCTACCGAATAAATCATAATAATTATGAAAATCGGAGACGTACCATTATATACATGTAGCAGGAATTTTATGTAAGTTTTTATATGTTGAAATAATCATATTCTGCTTATACACATAACTAGCGCTAAATGGAATTGTTTTCCAAAGCATTATGTTACATATATATTGTACTCCTGGAAACGGGGAGGAAGATCCTCAACCCTTGGCGCCGACTCCCTAGACGTGTCCGCTGAACCCCGATATACTAACGTGTTTTCCAAACAATTACAACTCATCTGTTTTTGTGATTCGATTTAGCTATATATGTCGTGCAATGTAGAATGCCGATCTGTAATGCCGTTATGCATTACTGAGCATATAATATGCAATATATGCAATGCATAATGCGATTGCACCAGGTCGAGTATTTTTATTGTTAAGAATTCCCCACCCTTAAGTGGAGCAGCAGACCCCCGAGAACTCCTCTAGAATATTGGGTCTAACGAAACTACGGAAACAATACATTATTCGAAGATCAGCACCCCGTGTTATAATTTGGCGGTCGACAATCGGTGTCAGTGCCCTTGTTCTTAAACATATGTTGCGTTGAAGTTGCTTAATTTGTGAATACTTTGTTTCCTTCTCATTAGTAGCTGGTTTTGTCGTCAAGATGGTGCATTCTGAGTGTTGAATATATATGTAATTTAGAGAGATGTACACAGCTATAAGCTACCGAATATCAGCCGCGTTGCTCGAGTAATCGAGAATACCCGATTATTGTGCTCGCAATGTGCAAGTAGATTCCGGATGTATTTTTCTTCAAAATAAGACCAAAAACACATGTATAGCTTGAGCGGTTGCAGAGATAGTACCATTTTCGTAGATTTTAGGCCCCACGGAACCATTGAAAAGTTCTTTATGACTCAACCCTGCAAATTCAATAATGACAATAGCAGTACACCATTTGTCTACATCGAGATAAATTACTGTACAAAATGAGTCCAAAAACACTCATATACATATGTCGAGTGGGCAAATATTAGAACCCGTTTTCACCAAATCTTGCATCTTAGGAGAACCGCGTAGATAGAATATTTTAGAGGTTTATTACCTCTACAAAATAAGCCCAGTATTACATATCTGCGCGGTTCTCAACTTCATTAAGTAACGTAATTTTTTGGGCCACATCGCGATCCGACCTGGGACCCTGTGGCCCGGGTTTTCGAGGAAATGAAGGATGACGCAATCAGATTTTGCACCTAGCTAAAGGGCATAAGTAGAGATTCTAAGCTTTCAAAAGATCTATCGCGGGAATCTATCTACCCAGCCAAAGTTGAGCTATGCGTGTCACCCTAGAACCCAATAACGAACGTTGTTAAATTTCAGCACTATTGTGGCTAGTAAGAATTCCTCGCTTCTCGCGTTTCACGTATTACCTACACTTAGAATTCAATCGCTCTTGTGTTTTCCTGTGTTCTTGTGCTTTGTTCTTTGTAGATTAGGTATTTCAGGGCATGGTTTTATGTGGTGCACTATGTTAGATATGATAATATTTTCAAGTAAGTATGGCCTCTCAATAGGGGTAAGAGACCACCTGCACTTTCGAAATCCCACGTTCGTGAGGATTTCTGTCACGGCCTCCCCTTCCTTATTCAGCCCAATCCCCATAGTCAAATAAATTCAAAATTTTTTAATGTCGCTAAATTTAATTTTTCTGTATGCAAAATATTTTTAAACATTATTTGTAATGCTAAAATATCAATCTGTAGCATGAAAATACTTGCAAGACAGAAAAAGTACATGGAAATATGTTAATATTTAGCATTTTTTGCGAAAATTTATTAACTGTCTTGAAAGTACACTCGGAAATGAATATACTACCCTTCCCTTCTGCCGAGATTTCCTGCCAGTGTACAGAAGCCTGTGGACACCGTAGTATATAAGCGTCTAAGAGTAAACTTGGAAATTAAGCATCGGCGATGTTTTAAAGATCAAATGTTTTTGATTTAGAAAAGAAGAGTAAGAGGGTGACGACAAAGACTAGATGCAAAATCGAGAAAAAAGTACGTGTTTTGATTGTTTCCTATTGAATAGGAAAGGTGACAATATCTGGTATAGTGTTTTATCTTGCGTTGTGGATACATTTAGAAAAGTAGAGTAAGAGGGTGACGACAAAGACTAGATGCAAAATCGAGAAAAAAGTACGTGTTTTGATGGTTTCCTATTGAATAGGAAAGGTGACAATATCTGGTATAGTGTTTTATCTTGCGTTGTGGATACATTTAGAAAAGTAGAGTAAGAGGGTGACGACAAAGACTAGATGCAAAATCGAGAAAAAAGTACGTGTTTTGATTGTTTCCTATTGAATGGGAAAGGTGACAATATCTGGTATAGTGTTTTATCTTGCGTTGTGGATACATTTAGAAAAGTAGAGTAAGAGGGTGACGACAAAGACTAGATGCAAAATCGAGAAAAAAGTACGTGTTTTGATTGTTTCCTATTGAATAGGAAAGGTGACAATATCTGGTATAGTTTTTTATCTTGCGTTGTGTATTTTTTTTGAATAGTAGAGTAAGAGGGTGACGACAAAGACTAGATGCAAAATCGAGAAAAAAGTACGTGTTTTGATTGTTTCCTATTGAATAGGAAAGGTGACAATATCTGGTATAGTGTTTTATCTTGCGTTGTGGATACATTTAGAAAAGTAGAGTAAGAGGGTGACGACAAAGACTAGATGCAAAATCGAGAAAAAAGTACGTGTTTTGATTGTTTCCTATTGAATAGGAAAGGTGACAATATCTGGTATAGTGTTTTATCTTGCGTTGTGGATACATTTAGAAAAGTAGAGTAAGAGGGTGACGACAAAGACTAGATGCAAAATCGAGAAAAAAGTACGTGTTTTGATTGTTTCCTATTGAATAGGAAAGGTGACAATATCTGGTATAGTGTTTTATCTTGCTTTGTGTATAAATTTAGAAAAGTTTAGTATGAGGGTGACGACAATTACTATATGCAAAATCGTTAAAAAAGTACGTGTTTTGATTGTTTCCTATTGAATAGGAAAGGTGACAATATCTGGTATAGTGTTTTATCTTGCGTTGTGGATACATTTAGAAAAGTAGAGTGAGAGGGTGACGACAAAGACTAGATGCAAAATCGAGAAAAAAGTACGTGTTTTGATTGTTTCCTATTGAATAGGAAAGGTGACAATATCTGGTATAGTGTTTTATCTTGCGTTGTGGATACATTTAGAAAAGTAGAGTAAGAGGGTGACGACAAAGACTAGATGCAAAATCGAGAAAAAAGTACGTGTTTTGATTGTTTCCTATTGAATAGGAAAGGTGACAATATCTGGTATAGTGTTTTATCTTGCGTTGTGGATACATTTAGAAAAGTAGAGTAAGAGGGTGACGACAAAGACTAGATGCAAAATCGAGAAAAAAGTACGTGTTTTGATTGTTTCCTATTGAATAGGAAAGGTGACAATATCTGGTATAGTGTTTTATCTTGCGTTGTGGATACATTTAGAAAAGTAGAGTAAGAGGGTGACGACAAAGACTAGATGCAAAATCGAGAAAAAAGTACGTGTTTTGATTGTTTCCTATTGAATAGGAAAGGTGACAATATCTGGTATAGTGTTTTATCTTGCGTTGTGGATACATTTAGAAAAGTAGAGTGAGAGGGTGACGAAAAAGACTAGATGCAAAATCGAGAAAAAAGTACGTGTTTCGATTGTTTTCTATTGAATAGGAAAGGTGACAATATCTGGTATAGTGTTTTATCTTGCGTTGTGGATACATTTAGAAAAGTAGAGTAAGAGGGTGACGACAAAGACTAGATGCAAAATCGAGAAAAAAGTACGTGTTTTGATTGTTTCCTATTGAATAGGAAAGGTGACAATGTCTGGTATAGTGTTTTATCTTGCGTTGTGGATACATTTAGAAAAGTAGAGTAAGAGGGTGACGACAAAGACTAGATGCAAAATCGAGAAAAAAGTACGTGTTTTGATTGTTTCCTATTGAATAGGAAAGGTGACAATATCTGGTATAGTGTTTTATCTTGCGTTGTGGATACATTTAGAAAAGTAGAGTAAGAGGGTGACGACAAAGACTAGATGCAAAATCGAGAAAAAAGTACGTGTTTTGATTGTTTCCTATTGAATAGGAAAGGTGACAATATCTGGTATAGTGTTTTATCTTGCGTTGTGGATACATTTAGAAAAGTAGAGTAAGAGGGTGACGACAAAGACTAGATGCAAAATCGAGAAAAAAGTACGTGTTTTGATTGTTTCCTATTGAATAGGAAAGGTGACAATATCTGGTATAGTGTTTTATCTTGCGTTTTGGATACATTTAGAAAAGTAGAGTAAGAGGGTGACGACAAAGAGTAGATGCAAAATCGAAAAAAAGTACGTGTTTTGATTGTTTCCTTTTTAATAGGAGAGGTAACAATATCTGGTATATTTTTTTATCTTGCGTTGTGGATACATTTAGAAAAGAAGAGTAAGAGGGTGGCGTCAAAAACTAGATGCAAAATCGAGAAAAAAGTATATACGTGTTTTGATTGTTTCCTATTTAATAGGAAAGGTAACAATATCTGGTATAGTGTTTTATCTTGCGTTGTGGATACATTTAGAGTCAAAAAGATGACAACAGTTGTAGTTTAACACATAAAATTTACATCTGTTTTATAGGCAATCCACAGTTGCTTTATTAGTACGTTGTTACATTTAACGAGAACTTTGAGATATATAAATGAAATGGAGCGTGCCTATTTTCCGCTGAGGGAGCTGGGGAAACTTCGTGAAAATATTTTTTATCTCTCGGTGCTACTCATAACACATTTTCGGGTTCACGGATTTAGATATTTGTTTTGTTTAATAGCCAAAGTAATCAAAATGTAGTTGAATTAGTTTAACGCTTTCGGGTCAAAATGGCAGGAAAACTAGCTTTGACAAATACTGCCATACTGGTACAGATTTTTTGCAGCCTATGTCACGCGATAATGTCTGCATCGAAAAAGGAACCACTATCCGGAATATACAAATCCGCTGTGGGATAAAATTTGGTTCGTCCAACCTAGAATTGAAAGTTCAAGTTTTTTCAAATTGCAAAGTGTTGCTCTCTTTTTATTTTACGACGAGTATTTCTCCCCCCGAACTCGGGCTCAGAGTTGACACAGAACAGCCCCGCTCACTTATTGCCAGAGGCTTGCCGGAAAGCGGGTGGAGTGCATACTATCTTGCGTATGTTCTTTTTAAACATTTCCTGCTTTTAAAATTTGCACACATATTTCTTAGTCACAAGAACGTCTTAAGTTGGACTTTGTTTAAAAGTCCCAACTTGGATTTCCTCAGGCCCTGTTAGTCAGAGGCGATAACACACCAGACCAGTTTTTTCAAAATTGACCCGGACTAGTATTGATTGCGATTTCTCTGGTTCCTCGAAAATAAATTATAACGATAATATATCACGTTTACAAATACATTGATGATGCATCCAACAAATTTTTCTGTCCGGACCAGGCCGAGAACGATAAAAATAATTTTTGAGGTAACAGACATAAAATTTTTGTCGAACTCTGTAAGAAATGTATATTTTTAGGGTGTAGTTTAGAGAAATGCTATCTATCAACACATGCTAAGGATTTACCCGGCAACTCTGAGTAACAAATTGAATTAAAAAATTTTTTCTGTATTTTTAGTTTTTGGCAGGATGATTTCAACGGTTAGGACTAGCCTATTGGTGCGGATCGGTCTGCGGGCATCACTAATATAATATAATAAACGTATATATGTATAGCAAAATGTGTTTTAATTTCAATGTAATTTTTCAACGCTCAGCATTTTTAGGTCCGGGAACATCATAGAAAAGTGCGAAGGCAATTGAAAAAACAAGGCAAACGAAAAGGTACAAATAACTAATTTCTCAAATATTGTTACAGTCGTGTGCTGGCTTGTCAGCAAGTGTGGGATAGGTGGTGTGACTTACCAGCGAGAAATGGGGTGCGGCTCCAGAAATGTTGAAAATCCTGGTGTTAGCTCCGAATTTTCCGCATAAAACATAATTTCTGGAAACTTTTTTCTGGGGGTGAAAATCACTGTCTACGCTACCTCTCCAATTCGGTTCATGTAGTCATATTTTGCGTTTTAATATATGCGATATATATTCAATATTTGACCAATTTCATTTGGTCATGAAAAATTTATTTAGGGCTTATATGGTCTCCATCTTTTGAAAAGTATTCATACTTTAATTTCTATATTAAATTGAGCTGAGCGAAGCTTTTTGTTTTTGTCAGAGAGGGAAAATTCGGCACTGTCTACCCGTCCGTCTTTTGGACTCCTCAATAACTACTTGGCCGATTAAAAATACTTTTTTGTTTGAAAGGCCTAATATCGGTGAGGTGCAAGACATAGATTTTGTCAAAATTTGCTTCATTTAATTGATAATTAACTAACTAGTTAAGCGTGTCAGTCTATTTTCAGCATTTTCAAACAAAAATTGCTTATTTTTCAATGAATAATTAGTGTAAAGCTATTATTGGTGCATATAGTACATCACGCCGTGGTTGTTGCGAATCTGTAGTTTATTCATCCGAGGAAGTTAAAACATGTTATTCAGTTTGTTCATTAGGTAATTAATTATTAATTAGCTAATTTTTGAAAATTTTCAAAGTGCTCAGAAAAGAAAAATAAATCATGGGTGCTAATTAGTTAATTAATTAGCTAGTTAGTTGATGGTACTAATTAGCTGCTAATTTTTTAGCTAGCGAGCTTTTGTATAATGGATTTGACATCAATTGCCTACAACGTGATACTTATTATAAATTGATTAAATATTTAGTTGAAATACATGTATACACAAATAAGATAACAAATGCTTTGCCTGTTGCTCCGTCATTTTTGTAATTTAATACGTTTATTTATTTACAAACGTTGAATACATTGCACTGTGGTTCCAGCACCAACCTTGAGAATTTCCGTTACCGACGCGTTATATGGGAGGCTTGTAATTGTATATTATCATGTTGTCAATGTTTCTGCAACATGTATATAGTTGTGTTTCTTGCATATGTATTGTTTGCCTATCGAAAAGTGCATTTTTGGCAGGCCGTGCTTCGTTTTGAATAGCTTGAATAAAGGCAGTAGTAATTTTTATCACAACAATTGTGAATGACGATCGTTTTTGATGTAACCTCAAAATATCTAGGCAATGCTGATGGTGACGATCTGAGAGGGCTTGGAAATTCTGCCATTTTCTTTCGGTGGATTGGAAATTATCACAAACTTTATAAATATGGTACACTGTTTCACGCATTCTCCTTGTTTTGTAAAGGCTTTGTTTTTGTTTCTTAGGCTCTAAGAAAACTGAAATCGTAGTACCGGGTAAAGCGCCATTCAAAGAAGAAATTCTTAAACAAGCTCAGCGAATCAAAGAAGAGGTATATTTAAACTTTCTTTTATTTGTAATGTATCTTAGGTTATTTTTGTATTATAACCGTTACTTTCACTAATAAGTTAAGCAGATAACGTTGATATCCTGTTCATTCTATCAAGACACTAACAATTTGTAAGCCGTATGCATATTTATTAGTGCTTTCACAATTGTCTTGCGCGTTACGCGGTAACAGCATGATCATTCAGGAAACCATCAGGTTCCTAAGGGACTCGCTATGATTGCGGCTTGCAGCATTAGGGTCTACAATAATATGCACCGAGAAAGTAAGAGAAGATGTAAATTGGATAATGTCAAGATGATAGTTTAGTCGTTTGTGGGCTCTTTTTCGTTAGCGATCGGTAACTGTAATATCTACTGTAAAGAAGAAAATTCCTAGACTATTGAAAAATATGGAACACTAGAGAACGGCGATTATCGACATAGACTGTCCTTCAAACTGTTGAGGTTAACTGGTGTATATCCACCGTAGTGCCAGACTTAGATAAGTAAATGGTTGACGTAAATGGTGGGTTCAGAAGTCATTGATAGCTTTATTCTCTCTTACTTATTTTGAAGCTTTTTGTGCTTCGACCTATCTGCACAATTCATGTATGATGCCGAACCAACCAATTGTGATTTATTTTGCAATTTATTGTTATTGCTATTGGTTCATATCTCTGGATCATAATCTTGTACGAGCACAGTGGACATATGGTTCTGCTATTTTGAATTACACAAAAAGAATGTCAAAGAATGTAAATGTTCAAATGTCAGATGAATTGAGAAAAAATATGTTTAGAAGGAAGACAATCGGTTAAAAAAGAAAGAAAAATTGAAGAAGCTTCGGCAAGCGGTGAAGCAGCAGCTGAAAAATAAAGGCAGAAATACCGAAAATCTTGAGAAACTAATACGTGAAGCGCAAGAGAAAGGAAGGCATCATGATACACAGGTACATTATTGTTCCCACCTTTTTGCGTGTTTGTCTATAAGTTTACTGCTCAAAAAATTTAGTTGATTTGATGTAAAATTAATATGTACCACATAAATTGTTTTTTATTATGGTACATTTATTTCGTGTTAAGGCTCATTGTTTTTAAGTTCGTGAGTTCGCGATATTGTGTTCTGGGCAAGGAAAGCATTTGGCGATAATGTGGCCATTGAATTATTTCCTTGAAGGTAGTTCTGGGACGATGTTTCAAGTTTCCTGGCCGCCTGCATAGTCTATATATAGATTTTGTCTGTTACATACTGGCCTGTTCGTAGCCTTCCGAGAAGTGGGGGAAAACTGGGGGGCCATGTTCACTCTCGGGTGAAATTTCAAAGTAGGAGAATGAATTTAGCTTAAAATACTTAATATTGCCCTATTTCCATGTAGTTTTACAATCCTGAATGTATTTTCAAGCTAAAAATTAAAATTTTAGCATTATAAATAGTGGTAATTAATGTTTAAACAAATTTGCAAACAAAACACATTAAAATTTCACACGTAAAACTTTTTTAATTTAGTTGAACATGCCAGGTTTCAGGGGTGGGAAATCTCACGAACATGGGATATGGAAAGTGGAGGGTCTCGGTTCGCACTGTGGACAGAGCAGACATAAATTTGCTTTGCTTGATAAGACTTTATATGTATTGTTCTTATCGCTACTGCTGTGTTGATTGGAGAAACTCGGGTCACCAGTGTCTAGCGCATGTTTACGGATACTTGGGTTCACTCGGGGAATTGTCAGTGACATAATTTTATATCACGTATGCTGTATTGAGCGATTATAAAACTCGATCTTCTGAGCGTGGAGCTTGGTTTTCCTTTAAAGATACCATAGTAAGGTGTGTAAATTATTTTCTTGAATTTGAGGAACATTTCAACACACCTACTAGCGTTTGTTATTCTTAAACCAAAATAATTTTTGATAAATAATAAAAGACGTTTTGTTTTCTAAGTTATCGGATTCATGGTTCTAATCAAATTTTCATCAGTGAAGGATATTGTTTTTAAAATAATTCTTGTGTCATTGATTTAACATGTTTAAAAATTAAGAAATTTTTTGCCTTCGGTCTTGGAACATAAAAATTTTTGAACTTCGGGTGCGCTCAGCTAATCATTCATGATACAACAGTGGGTGGTAGATGTATCATGTAGGAGTAAGTGTAAGTGTTATAAACTGTTTCATTGCTGTTCAAGGCTGCTCAGGTTGACGATATCTCTGATGTGTATAAGCAGTCAGTTCCATCGGAGGGATCGCTGAAAGCTTACTATTCTGAAGTGAAAAAGGTACACATTTGTTAGTTTTGGTGCTGCGAGTACACGACACTGCTATCAAGCGAAGTATGACAGAATTGTATTCACAGTCTGGTGTTTCATGTTTTAAGCCGTTTTCAAGTCACGTCGTTTTATAGAATCGAATGATAGATTCAACTGTTACATCCAAATGACATTTCAAGGTATTAATATTGACACTATTTTTGAGTGTAGCGATTTGTGATCGTGCTGGGGCTGGGTACTTACAACCCTAGCCTTTTAGGTTTCAAAATGCTTTTGCGTGCTACAATGATAGTTAGTATAGATAACAATAGGTGTAATCGATAACAATTAGTATAACCGTTTGGTAGATTATTTTGTGTCACAGACATAGTGGTTATGTCGTATAATCTCTTATGCCTCATGGAATATGCATGGGTTTAATATTGTATAGCAACGTCTTCGCAGAAACCAGTGCAATTAAGTACGGCGTAACCGACATTTTCTGTGGATTTCAGTCTTTTTTTGCTTTGGTACCTTTACACAACTTTGTTTATATTTTATGCTCTTGCTTTTTCCATTTAAAATACACCGCGTTGTCACAGCTGTGTTTGTCATATTTTTGTAGAAGAGACGTTACATTGGCAGTCAACAGGAAAAAATAGTAACAGACCCAACACTATATTGTTCTTGTGGTGGTAATACAATAACTGTTAGAAAGGTCAATAACCGCAGTGCATAAGCATTTCCAGATGTGTCTTATTTTTATATAGTATCATTAACATGTTAAACGTTTCTAATTGATAGTTTCGGTTTACCCTCAATTCTCGCAACGTAGTATGTTATAAAATTTGCAAGCGTGTTACTCATAAAGTTTGCTGAGCTATTTTAGGTTTCATGTTTAGGTGATCCGCCTGCTATTTATCATTGGTCTTATTTATATGCATAGTAGTTGTTTGATTCTGTTACGATTGAAGCAATGCATATGCCGCGAAATATTGTTTACAAATCTTTACAACTGGTAGTACAACATGCAGAATTTTAGACCACTAGCAATAGTATTTTTCTGGGTTTTTTATTTATTCGTATAATAAACTGTAGTGATAGGAGACATATTATATATACGGCATAGCAGCTAAAATATATTTCGTGGTTCGTAGGAATACTATTATAAAAATTAGCATGTTGTGAATCTTTGCGCTTGTTCGGTCTAGGTTCGCGGAACATGTCAAAACTATGGATTGATACTCCGTGTGTAGCCTACGTGGTCCTAGGGTGTTTAGTCCCACCTGGGATTACAGACGAACTACACCAAATACTCGCACAATATTCTCCACTGAAATATCCAATGCTCCATTTGCTTATTCCTAGGGTCTTAATATGTCACCACTTATAATACAGACTTTTTATTTTCGTAAACTACAACAAATTACAAACTACACAAATTAAACACATAAACGGCTGAACCGTACTCTCCTTAACTGCGCAGCTTCTGAGACCGACTGAGGCCCTCATCCAACTGCGCAACCGCTTAAATAAACTTTCTAAACCCGATTTCTTGGAACTCAAAAAGAAACATAGTTCTGAAATCTCTCTAACCCGTTAATTTTAATATAATTGTTGCGAACTCTTAGAACTGTAAAATTCGCTCTCTAACATAAGTTTTACTTTTGCGTTAGAGAAACCCTTTTTATGAAATTCTCGGAATCCCTAAATCACAACAAATTTCAACATTTTCAAGAAAATTCAGTAGAAACACACTTACATATCCGCTAATGGAAGTGTAATGGTTAAGGCAACCAAATTCTTACACGCAAATTCGATAGTTAAATAACCTACAGCCCCAACACACAAATTTTATTTTAAACTCTATGTAAACGTAATTTTTATGAAGAATTTATACAAAATTCTTTATTTTAAAGATAATGCAGAACATGCTATAGGAGATGCCCACTGTAATTCCTTAGCAGGTGGTCCAAATTCATCCAATTTTTTTGGGGTTAGTGTTTGGCATAACATGTGATGTTTAGAATTGAAATCCCATTTTGACCCAGTCACCCCCCCTAACCGATGTAGCTATTTTTATACAGTCCTTATTATTTATATTTTAGCATACTGAGAAATTTTCAATAAGAAAACACAGATTTTTAAGTTGCGACTCATAATACATACAATATCTTTACACATACATTAAACAAACAGCTGATTTACACAACCTCATAAGCATAGAGGAAAATGGTAGACATATACACACACTACACATTATGTATAACACATGAACACACATATGCTGAATGTACATCATCGACATGGTACAACAAATAATAAAAAATAGGTGACGCAAACTTCAAATTTCCACGGCATTTTCTCACCACATTTGCCATGAAATAAGCCTATAGTATATACAGCTCAGATGCGAGAATGAAACTAAATCGTTGGTGTTAGGTAGGGGACCAACTTCGCTACACGTGTAATATTATAGATTTCTTTCACCAGAATTGTTTTACAAATTGCTAGGTTTTGGAAGTGGCAGACGTCATCATCGAAGTGCTTGATGCTCGAGATCCTCTCGGTAGTCGTTGTGCTGAGTTAGAAACTGCTGTGACTTCGGCTAACAAACGGCTCGTTTTGTTGCTTAATAAAATCGGTAAGTTTGACACAGCAATCATGTGTGTGCCAGCTAATATCATATATCCTTAAGCAGTACAAAGTTTTTCAGTTCGACACAGCGTATCGTGGAGACCATCTTCCGACAGTCTATTGAGCCAACCATCTTGCGAAAATCTATTGAGCCAGTGGCAGCCAGTAAATAAACCCTAGGTTTGCTGTTTTGCTAGCTAAAATGTTTATCGGAATGGTATGAGTTGGTGATGCAAACTAACTGGGTTGTGGCAAAACAAGATGATCAGGAATGTTCGGACCTATTACCTTTTGTCCCAGATCTTGGCTGTGTGCGGTCGTGCGGTATTGTTTCAAATTATTGGAATCTTTCGCTGTAGCGGTATTTGATGTTTTCAACATTATGGTTTTTATATTAAAATCACATTAAATAAATTGCGATCAATGTATTTATTTCCTATTTTGTGGTTTTTAACTCGCACAGTTGAGTTTGTATTTTATGACTAAATAATACACGTCCTTCCTCCACGTGATAGGTTTTATGAATGAGTAAACATGTTGGGTGGCAAACAACCTGCAATTTTATGGATGTCGCGAAATTTGGTAGCACAGTGGGAAAATGTGGAATGCAAGCTGTCGCACTGTGAGTCGTGAATTGGTTTTATAGAGGGAACGGGTGCATTGTGTTGGCTAGCGTAAACTGGGTGTTTTTCTTTTTGGGCACTCTGAGTTCGGGTGTAAAGTTTGAACATGTAATATGCTGTTGTAATCATTGCTATGTTTTCTGCTAATTATATATATGAAGTTAAAAAGGGTGTGGTATGTGTTGCAGCGTATGTTTGGTGATGCATTATTTATATTTGTTTTTATTAAACATGTTTCAGATCTAATCCCGAAAGCGGTGATTGAACAGTGGTTGACATATTTACGCAAAGATTTTCCAACGATAGCATTCAAAGCGTCAACTCAACAGCAGACACTGAACTTGGTAACTGCTTTTAATGTAAAACGTTTTCGTGTAATATTTTATTTAATATTTGGTGAAATCATGTAAAACTTTTTCGAATCGGGTAGAGTGCCCCTGTCATTTTTGAAATTCTTAAATTTTTATCAGGGGTTGGAGTGTCCCCCTGGTAAGAATGGGTGTCTCCTTTAAACGCGGATGCCTTTTGTATTCACCTTTATTTTCTATCAACCTCTTGCGATTTTTGCTTTCCCGGTTGACCCAAAAATTGACAATATTCATTCTAAAATTACGTTTCGAAACTGAAATTTATTAAATCATGTAACAAAAAGTATTTTAAAAATCGTTTTTGGCGTCAATCCGGGGCGGTTTAGCAACGTTCATGAGGAGAGATTTTATTAGATATTCGTAGAAACACTGTATTGTGACAATTGATTTATAGATCTACAGGACGTCGTCTCTCATTTCGTATCACGGCAATCCGGCACGCTTAATTCCGAACCTACGAGATCTAGATTCATACCGTTGGCAAATTTTCAGCGAATAGAGTAGGTCACTTTTAGTAAATGGGAAACATGGCAGGCCTGTTGTTCCATCAACAGTAAATATGGCATTTGGTTTTGCAATTGCGGTAACTTACGAGCAATTACGGTAATTTGTTTAAATTTTTCGAAATTAATACACCCACTATTGCAATTTAACCGAATTTTTCTAACTTACTTCAGATATACAATCAATTTTATTGTAAGCTACAGTGTATATAATAATTTCTTTGCATACTACAGGGAACGGGCGCTCGCGACCCAACTTCTACAAGTAAATGTGTAGGATCGGGTCTTCTGATGAATTTGCTCGGAAACTATTGCCGTAACAAGGATATCAAGACACGAATCTTAGTTGGCGTTGTGGGTGAGTTAATTTTGGCATTGCACACATTGGCTGCTTGTTATATTCATTGAATTTTGGAATGCATTTGTCGGCGATTATCCGGTAATTAACAACAGCAAGAGAACTCTTCACTGTTAAAGTGTGGCTTCTTCTTTCTATGAAAATTTTGACAGGGGGCATGAACCGTTGCCTCTCTGGCTCGGAACTGGGACGCCGGGTATGGTAGGGGACATTAAGTACGGTGGGACCTCAGAGTTGAGCCATGACGTGCCCCCGGCTTCAAAATCTTAAAATTTTCAAAATTTAATTTTTTTAGCGAAAACGCTAAAATCTTTAATAAGAAGGCTTAGAAATGGTACAAAGACATCTCTACTGAAGTTAAAGGAGATTATAAGTTTTTGCTGAAATTAATCAAATTTTAATTTTACGACAGGATTTTCGTAAAAAATTTGTATAGTTTTTGTGTCGACTTTGGGTGTTCTTACAGGAGAAAGCCAAAAATTTGGCCAGTGGCATTTTGGCTGTTGTAGCCAAACTTTTTCCAAGGGGCCTCAACTTGGGAGCCCGATAAATGCGAAGGATCATCCTTCATTGCTGTCAAGCAACTATTTCGTAAGCAGCGGTCTACTTACGCAAGGCCTGTCTTCCAACTTTCTTTAATGTCCGTTCCTGCACTGTCCATAAGTACAATAATTTCTGGCAGTTTAAAATACGGCGTATTTTAGCTAGGAGCGCAAAAATTGGTCATCTAACTGCTCGTATGAGCAACCTAATTTTCGCAAACGCGCAATATCATGTCATACAATGATGTTGTAAACTGCAACGTGAATTGTTTTTTGTTTTATTAGACACAATTGCCTAGCTACATACATGAAATTGATGACTTAATTTTGCTTTTCGCCGAATACACGAAACTAAGTCACATTGATTTTCGAGGTGCCTTTTTGACGTGCGTGGTACACATTTAAAAACCAAAGTCAAACATATTTGCGTATGTGAGCAGTTTTATTTGCTTTTACCGGAAGGCTTTTTTTGTGATTTGTTTAGCTATCGCAAACGTATTCTGCATAAATTCATCATATTTTAACTTGAACATTTTGCTATCAGATAATCTTTTTTAAAATATGAAACCTTTTGGGAACATGCAGTACTACCACCAGATGTCATCCGGCCTGCTAAGTCGAGGCGACAGTGTAGAAGTGTTGTAATACAACCTGTAGTTCAAATCTTCTAACTACAAAACCACAGTTTTCGTTAGATACATAGTTTTTTCATCTTTCTTTATTTTTAGGGTTTCCCAACGTCGGAAAAAGCAGTGTTATCAACAGCTTGAAGCGGAACAGAAGCTGCAATGTTGGTGCGGTTCCTGGAATTACGCGGTAAATAAGTAATTCGTGTCTGGTGTTTTAAGCTTATTTTTATTAAGCATTTAAAATGATTTCTTGCTATTTTCTCTTTTGCCATTGATATTTTGCATGCCTCCACTCAGGTTTTACTGTCTTCATATGGATAGGTGATATACCAATGAGAATATATATAATAAAAGATAACAACCAACCCGTTCAATATTTGTAATTGTTGTGTTTTGTGTAATGTGTGAGGAGTGAAATATTGTTGATCAATGAAAAGTACCTAGTGTCAGCATAGTGCTTTATTTAGGAAAGTTCAAGAAATTGAACTGGATAAGAAGATCCGATTGCTTGATAGTCCCGGAATTATCATGGCAAGAAAGGAAGCTGGTGATGCTACAGAAGTTGCCTTGAAAAACGCAGTTCGTGTGAGTTGGGATATATTTGTTTCCAGAGTTCATTTTATATTTATACAGCAATTTGATAGATTTATTAGTAGTAAGGTTTTTAGGTAAATGCATAGCAGCTGACGTGAAATCTCAGTGACACGACCAAATTGGTTACCTAGCGCACATGTGAAGATTAATGTACTGCAAAATATAGGAAAAAGCATAAATTAAAGAAAATGATTCTGAACCTGGTACCTTGCTATCTACATTTAGTTGTGGTTCCAGACTGCGGCCTCTTATGCCGACTGCATCAGCAGTAGCTGTTCTTGTACCTGGTGGTTTCATAATGCTTTGAGGCATTTCGATAGCATAACCATCCAGTTGGAATCGGTTCCGCTACGAGCCTCAACGGGTGTCTTATATATGTAAGGGCCACGGTTTTTTCAAGAAAACCGCGTCCTTACATGCGCCCGCGGCTGCCGTACTCGGCCCTTGTCATCTTAGCTATGCTTTAGTGAAGCGAGATAAGCGCTATTTTTGAGGTAATGCTCTTTAACGCGCCTTGTACTATCTTGTTCCATTATGTTGGCAATGAGCGTTTTTGGGCCATTGAGGTGCCGCCCTGGCTTTGCTCGTTTTTCTCGAACCCTCTAAATGGATGAGCTAAAATGCTGTTTTCGCACTTCTTGTTATATTCAATTACTGCGTATCTATTTGAATTTGTTTATGGCTGCGGCGAGGGTCACTGACCTGTTCATTTAGAATTCAATTCTATGCGCGGTGTTGTTATTAGGTTTAGATGGGCAACAGACGACTGTGTTTGAGATTGCAACGAGCATTTTATTTCTATTGCAAGTATTTCGTCGTTTTGTTATGAAGGGTATTTAGTCTCTGTTACCGTTGTATTATTGTTTTATTGTGTAATGCGCCGTAGAGCGCTGATAAAGCAGCGCGCGTTTAATATTGACTAATGTTTGGCTCGAGTTCGTTTGTGGGCGCTCTATTTTAGATTTTAAAATGTTGTTAGGGACGGCTGCTGTAGCGGGAAGCGCCCGGTAACGCATCCAATACTGTTACGCGATTGCGTAGGGTTTCAGGGACCAATCGCGGCGAGTGCGCGAATCTTTTGGGCATTTTTGGCGTTAGTAGGATATTCGCTTATAAGGATTGCGAGCGCAGCGTTAGGTCTTGTTGAGTACCACATTTGTGTTGATTTGTACATGATTTCTTTTACTTTATAAAAAATGTCACCGTATTGTATCCGTATTATGGTCTGGCGTTATCGATCTCACTACCTTGCTTTTGTAGTGGGTACTCAACCACGATAAGTCGATTCAGACTGTAGCTGGTTTGTCTCGACCCTTCATTTCGATCGGACTTAATGAATGTGTAAGATAACATACTGCCGTTAGTAGTTTTGTTATATCCTTTGCAGTATTGGGTAACTAATAATTTGTGGCCCCGCGATTTGAAATTGAGTAGTCAAAGGTTATTACTTTGGTTGCTGTTATCTCAAGTTTGACGGTTCACTGCTCTACTGGCGTTTTAAAAGACCGCGTCGATAATGGTGTCGTTCGGGCGTCATAAAGTTTATCGCGCTTTAAGTTGTGCTCTAGTTCAGTGACCCGTTACTCGAACCTTATTATCTGTATTTACTGCTTGGGCGTTGTAAAATATTTATTGGGGTCTGATTAGATAAGACCGGCTGTAAAAGTCTTGGTCGTCATTAAGATAATAATTATTGTCTTAACGACAAAACCGAATTTTTGTCATAAAACACCTTTTTATCCTCAACCCTTCAATTATCAATTCGCATTGCCAAGCTATCATTACTCGCCCATTTGGTGGATTGCTTAAGAATCTATTGCGTTGCAACTTTAAAATACCTGTTTGGTTGATTATAAATACTACGTGCAACTGAGCTATAATTATCAGATCGTTGTCGGATTCTTATATGTTTTTAAAAGGAAAGGCGGAGCATACTCAATAAAAGCGCTTGCGTCGTCGGATCGGGGGATCAGTTTGGGTTGAGCGAGCGTCGCGAGCAGACGCGTATTTCGACCAGTACTACCGTGTTTGTTTTTGGTTTATGTTGCTTCGTGCTGTCTCTTCGCAGTCGCATCAATGCGCGTTCTCGCGTTTGGCCGCGAGGCCTGGTCGTCGTTTTAGAGTCATGCTTTGTTACTCGCGGTTCTCGGTCTATTCGCGCTGTTCCGGCCTTCGCTCAGCTGCTCGGGCTGATTCCCCTGGCCTGTGTACCTACTGGTATTGGAGCACTGGCCAGCGTTTTATTTTGTTTTGTTATATAGTTGGGTCAATCAGTTTTATGCTCTTATTCGTGTAGTGAATGGGTTTCGGACAGCGTTTTACATTTTCTTGGTTGTCATGACCGTAAGTTTGGGGACAGTCTTGAGCTGCTCTATGTGTTCCGCAATCTAAGCTCTCGGCTTGAGTTCATTCGTCGCAACAAATCAGGCTTACTGCGCAAGTTCTAGATCCGAGAAAATAGACATGGGCATCTTAATCTCCCAGTGGCGTATGTCACATTAATCGCATGTTACCTTAGCTGTCTCCATCAACTAGGGGAAACAGGCTTGTAGGAATCTATATATCATGCAAAAGTGATAGCCAGAAATCAAGCCTCTCTGTTCATTTAGCTGAACTTGGGCATTCGGGTACCTCCACATCCGAAGGCAGCCCCGCCGGAAAGTCTTAAGTCTTGTTAACCACGCGACGAGCCATCTTAAACAGCCGTTTGCTAGTATTAGACTAACGTCTGCGGATGAGCGGATTACGAGTATTACCATCAAAATCACTACCGAAGTCTGCGTCATGAAACCCAAAGCTAAAACATTGTTCTTATAATGGTTGACAGTCAGTATCAATAACGTTAACATGATTTGTACTATAGTATACCTTGTGTGAATTAATGTTGTACTTATGCGTGCCATAGTCGCCTGTCTTGAAGTAAAAAACTCATTCACTTAGGACTGCGTGTTATTTTGGCTGTGTGCGGGAGCCGACAGATGGCCCTGGAACACATGTGCAGCGTGTTAGGAGAAAGATAGTTTAAGTCTCGCCAACTTTAAACAAATGTCATACGGTTTAGTGTCGAAGATATAAATTAATCCCTGCGAAACTTTTTCCTTGAAGGCGGCTTGCAGTTAAGCGTTTGTTATCGTACGGATGCGCTAAACGACCCATGTCTCGCACTGATCATACAATGTAGCGTTAAGGCCCGGCAACCACATATGAGCCAAGCAAGATAGTCAGCTCATCGTAGTCTCACTGCCGTGTGGTATGATAGTTAAGGTTGCGTCTACGACTCAATGTTACCGACGTCTGCCTCGGGCCACGCGTAGTTAAATCTAGAGTCGGTGAAGTGCCGGCCCCGAACAAGCGCAAGCGCCTTGCCAGTTTAGGTATCGGAACAGGCTTGGGCCAACGTAGTAGAAATATGTCGACAGCAAATGCAACCCCGCGCAAGGTCTCAAATGCCTTCGGAGTTGTCCGTCGCTATGTTGTCGGATAGGGACTGGAAAACCCTGAGTCCCTAACAACCGGAGTCGGCGTAACCACCAGGCTGTTAGGGTCCCGCTGAAAGGGACGGCCCATTCTACTAGTCCCGTTAGCGAAGAGCGCTCGTAGTCCTAGCCATGTCTTCAGTACTCAGTAGTTTCAGACCGTTCGCCACGTAAGTACATTGGACACGCACCGGTTACGAATTGAATCATAGCAGCTGCCACGGTAGTTGTCCGGCATTAAAAACATACATTCAGCTTGTGCAAACTTTTCAATGCAATGTTGAAACATGATACGGTGGGAAAATCAACATAGATCACAGACAAAGATAAAATCCTGTAAGGCGTTTAATACCGAATTGCGCATGATCCATAAGCTATTCGAGTGGGGATTTACAAATGGAAAAGATCGGAATATAAGTGACTACTGTTTGGAAACCGACTGATTCGCATGGGGCCGGTGAGTAAATGAACCCAATTAGATGGCATAGGGGAAGTGCCCATTTCGGGCCAACGGTCTTCAACTTGTCAGTTATGCCGGGGGGACCTCACCATGCCTCTAGACACGTTAGCCATTACAGCATGCCCCACCCTTGAACACTGGGGTTTGGGAGGTGGTGCGTCAGCCTATGTCCTCGGGGGGCGTGGAATCGGTAGGCAGTCGGGATGTTCAACACAGTCACCAGCTATCTGGGTACCCTGCCCATTCTTCGGAATAGGTTGCATAGCTACTTGTCTACCCCCGCAGCCTATCGTCGAGCTACATATAATTATGATAAGGGAATAGTATAAGCTTCGACTGGATAGGCAAATTCAATTTTTAATCCCAATGGTGTTATAATCTACTAAATAGTTATATTACAGGCACTGAAATGCTCACATTGCTGTAATATTTTGAGTTGAATTGAGTCTCAGTTAAGTGTGAAGTATATGACTAGAAAGATACCAACTGCATGTTACAAAACTTCTAGTTACTCGCGCAACTACAGAAAAGCAGGTGTGGTAATTTTGTGATCAATGATTGAATAGGCCTGTTGTTTCATATTGATTTTCGAAGTCTATTTTGCGTCTTAGATGGACAATATTACGCCAACGACACAATATTAAGACCAATTTGACTGCCATTTTTGTAGTACGTCAAACATGTAGCCGTATTTCACTGTACTGTTTCGTATAGCCGAGCGACTAGAATTTTCGAAATAAACAAATCCCAACTTCCAAAAAATTACTATTTCTAAAAATTTTTTTTCAATGTCGTAGACGACTTGCTTTGGATCCAAAGCGCACAAGCACATTCTAATTCATTGCGCCCAGCAAAATCGAAATAGTGCAATTTGACTGTTACTGCAATCATAATATTGAGAATTCATAGCTTATTGTAGATCACCAGTGGGCAACATCTATAAATCTAGATTTAGAACACCGACACCAACGTTTTATGTGGTCAAATAATGCTACAAACTTACGGTTTCCCTCCAGCAAGCAAGAAACTGATTTAGTCTACCTTCTCAAATTTTCCCTTTTGGAATATTTGTAACTTTCATGGATAGCTCGGAAAAATGGTCTGACAAAAGTTTCAGGCAATACCGCTATAATTTTCATCATTAGAAACTCCTCATATAATGTTATATCTGCGACAAATGCTTCTTTAATCAAATTATAAATATAAACAAGGTTTGACTTGCGGAAGGAAATGATGTTCTCTCATATTGTAACTGTCTTACGACAAAAAAGTATATATTATAATACTAGCTCACATTCTCAACTTCGAGAAACTCATTAGCCCATATGTGTCATCGCAATAATTGCACAGTTGCGTATAGTTTCAGATTATGCACTCGTGGCTCTGATCTCGTTCTACTAAAACTGGTTGCTTCTTATAGATTTATTGTCGTAAACATTGATAAGAATTATTATTAATACAAGGAAGAGTATGACACCTCCCTGCACTCACATATTAGCCCGTGTTTGATGACACGGGCGTTTTCGGCCTGGCCCCCCAGTTTCTGGAGAGGGTAGCTCTGACCACTCCCCAGTTTTTTAGGGGGGAAGGCCGGACCCCCACTTTCAAGGGGTGTTTTGATTTACCAGAAAATCGGGGGTCCGTCCTACCTCCCCAAAAAACTGTAGGACTGGTCCGAGCTACCCCCCAGAATCTGGAGGGTGTCCGGCCGAAAACGCCCGAATCATCAAACAAGAGCTAATATGTGAGTGCAGGGAAGTATCATACTCTTCCCTAATGCACTCTTAATACAAGTAATCAGCAACGATTAATAAGCAATATTTGACATTTATTACGATAATGAGCGCCGTGGCTGGCGTATAATTTACCGGGCCTATAATATTGCAGAGGTTCAGTTTTCTAATAAACATTATATCATGGGATATTTAGCAGGACAAAGGTTACATTTTTAATTCTTTAGCTCTTAGTCTACATTGAGGTCTATTAATCAACGCCTTATTCCTGCAGCGATCTCTTAAAAGTTTTAGTGGTGTTAGAAACGTCGACCTTCACATTTGCACAACACCAATGCTGCTGAATATGGCTTTAACGTTGTTTCTTATGTCCTTTTTAAAATGTCTAACAGTTCTTTGGCTAAAATTTTAGTTCATGATTTGGCTTATAACGGAGGGTTAACTTACTACACATCACGTAGGAGTAAATATGATCAAACTCATTTGGAAAGATTCCACGAAGAGATCATAACCTTCTTCCCAACTTCTTCTAATGCTGTTTTCTGCATCATGTTCTGTATGTAGTTCACTATTTTAAATTTTAAATGTATTAAAATTACCTAACATTGTAGACTTATTATAATGCAACGTTGTTCTATTTAAGGTGGAAACTCTTGACGATCCCATTGCGCCCGTTGATGCCATACTACGCAAAGTATCGAAAGATTCGGTTAGGGTATTGGTTATTGTAACAATGGCAATAATATCGAAGCTTGATACAAACTACATAATGTGGGGCATGTATTTCGATAAGTAGAACAACTTAACGATCCTATTTCACCCGTTGCTGCCATACTACGCACATTATCGAAAGATTTGGTTTGCCTATTGGTTTTCGTAACAATGGCAATTATATTGAAGCGTGATACAAGCTACATGATTTGCTTTCCCAAATAAAGTGGGCAGGTATTTCGAGCTTTCGCAGGTACCCCCAGTTAGTGCCACCAGTAAGTTTGTCCGTCCGCATCTTATACCTCAGGTTTTCCTATGTAGTGTTCTGCGGAAATTTTCCCCATTAATTTGATATATTCGAATTTTCTTATTTTGAACAAAAAGTAACCAAATTTTCCATGCGGGATTAAAAATCGTTAATATTTTCTTCCAAGTCATCTATATTTTCAGTTGGTCGTTCAATTACACGCGTTTGACTTTTCCTGATAGTTACATTGCTTTGTGGTCCCCAGATAAGTTGACAATAATCACCCACCCCTCAGGTATTTTCAGTTCTTTTGTTCTGAACTGGGTGATCCTCAGCTTATACCCCAGGTCTAAT
Source organism: Trileptium ribeirensis (assembly GCA_030248225.1). Taxonomy (NCBI): domain Eukaryota; kingdom Metazoa; phylum Nematoda; class Enoplea; order Enoplida; family Thoracostomopsidae; genus Trileptium; species Trileptium ribeirensis. The sequence goes on from JASANE010014152.1 coordinate 74,477, forward strand.
TTTCTTACTTTGGAGATGCCAGATAATAGTTGAAACTCCAGTAATACGATTATTGTGCCATAACTCGACCAAATCAAACATGGTTTCTCCAAAGTACCAAAATTATACCGGGTGGTTCGCCAGTTCAGAATGAACTTAGCTTTTAACGAAATTTATAAGTTAACGAAATTCGGGGTTTTTTATCATTTAAAGTTAAAACATATTGTTTTTAACAAATTTTTTCACTTGATTTACTGAGCTTTATTTACAACCTGCTTTTATAAAATTAGCGATTAATTTTGCAATAAAATATTATATGAAATAATTGATAATGCATTGCCAGTAGTCAGTGTTAGATTTATATAAAAAATTAAAATATATTAAGAAATATATCAGGAGGAGAAGTATTAGATATTTTGTGTATATTGTCACAATCGAAAGAATGACCTTCGAAGTGTCCAGGTTGAAAATCGAAGCTATAACAAGATTATTATTCAATAACATTAGCATTATTTGCAATAATAGCACGTTAAATTTAATTAGAAAACCTTAGAACCCAGTTTTCTATCGTAGAACCTTTGTCACTGTTAATCTAGATAAACATATTCCCTACAAATAACCTGGTTTTAACCCAATTATTAAAAACCTAGATAAGCGATAGTAGCAGCATTATTGTGCCATAATTATATTGAGCCCACTATAGAATACAACAAATAACTTTATTTTTTAGTATCTTATCAATTTACATTGAGCATCTAATAGTTCGTGGTGTCAAGCAAACTTAGAAAAGTAGCCTATAGTCTCAACAAGGTGGCCATGTTACGCATTGGTGTAATTTTGAGGAACAATAGCCCAGATTTTTGTTTTTTTAAACATTTCTGAAGTATCGTCGGAAAAGCAATATCAAAATCATGAAATGAAAAGGGTGGCAGAAATAACTCCCATTTAAACTATTTTGCTATGCCTAGCAGGTTTGGTGATATTAGTGGCAGATTTATGAGAACGAATTAAATAATCCATATTTGAACATTTAAAACAAATTAAGTTCTCATATCCCTCACCACATACGCATTGGTTAGTAAAGATTTTCTAGAATATTTCTTAGAATTGATATTTTCAAAACATGTACTCTTCTACTATTCATTAAAAACTCGTAACCAACCCATATGTGGAACCTGCCTCCGCGGGCACCGTGATATAACGAGGCCTTTATGCCTGGAGGTTATCACCTTGCCCGCGAATCACCTAATAGTTTACTGGTGAAGTTTGAAATTGTTTAAAAAATCAAAGCTAGATGACTATTGTATAACGTATGTTTTTCGTGTAGAGCATATTATTCTAGTGTTTCTAAAAACAAGTAATGGTCGCATTAAAATAAGTGCTGTGCGTCACTGTCAATTTTTTCTGTGACTTATCAGTATTTATATGGGTCCTTTCACGAAACCATGTAATCAGTCGGGGGGGGGGACATCGGCACCTAGCATGTCCGACGGTCATAATGAAGTATGATGGACCTCTGTACCCCTAACATAGCAGGAGCGAGAGGCCCTCAACCCAGGCTGGTCAAATGAAGCCAAAAACACATGTCCCACTATAAACGTTCGCCGTATCGCCAGCACGTGATACATATGTGTGTGTTTCACTTCACTGTGATCCTTTTGGTATTTACTAATTTTTCCGAAAAAACATGGGAGTAAACATCGACACTGAAGCTGACGTCAAGCTTCCGAAAAATTTTTTCGTTGACATGTAGCGCCCCTGACCAAGGTCAAATCTGGCAGCTTGCATACGCTGGTGAATAACGTCAAAGTGCACTAGCGCAAAAAATACTATATAACGGTAATCGTAATCAGTACAGGTGTTATTGAAAAAAACGAATATCAGCGTCTGTCCATGTGTTGTTTGATTATGAGGTCGACGGTCATAAAGTGCCAAAAATGGGGTATGCAAAATGTAGCCCCCCTCCCCGACCTACCGAAAATTAAATTTAAAAAGCCAAATTTTGCATACAGTTTTACAATAGGCCGGATAGAAACATGGTAACGCCCCACTAGAATCGACCCTTGTATTAAATTTTTTAATGGAAATGTAGCCCCCCACTCGACCACATGTATAATAAAAGAAACCGAAGGTCGAAAGAATCATAGTATATAAGTTCATCATCATTGCACCATGATATGGGGCCGTGCTGTTAACTGGGTAGCTAGGGAACCCTTCTGCCTGCCCGCACATCTATTCTTCGCATTGTCCTTGGTATCATCACCTAAATGTAAGTTTTGTTTGTTTTATAGCAGCAGCGTGTTAAAATAAATCTAGAACCTCTAGAAGTAGCCAAAATTTCACGTAACCTATGTTGTAGGAACGTCTAGCCCTCCCCCCCCCCGACCCAAAGTGTAGTCCACCCGTATCGGGGTGCCAATTTTTACAAGGCCTAAGGACCTGCCAGGGAATTTTTGTCGGAAATCCCCCACTCATGGTTGGTTTTTGAGCATAAAATGGTATCTATAGATGCTGTCTCCATTGCGTTAAAAAACTTCTGCGACAGGCTTGTTCTAATTTTGGTCGATTTTTAACCATAAAAGCCCTAGCTGCACCAATTTTAGGTCGCAAGTCCTCCAAATGGCTTGACCGTGACCCTTTTGGTCCGACTTGCATACAAACAGACCAAGGTTCACGTGTCACTGCGTTACCGTACAGAATAATGACTTATTTAGGATTAAAATTTGACCCCCGGGGGTAGCCTTTGCGGCCCATGTAGCAGGTTTCAGGTAGCTCGTTTTGCATAGAGGCATCTATATTCGAAATATTCAGGGTTTTTTATGTCGGAAGGGGTCTAGACACTGTACACACGAAAACGTTTCATTTTGGCTTCAAAAATGATGTTTCAAACGTATATGGTTTTGTGAAATGACCCATATGTCAGGGAGTAACCGGTAGTCCGCTTCCTGCGAAAATCGTGTTTCGGTTGCGGTTCCTGCAAAAGACAAAAACCACACCGGAAGCGAAATTCACGTTTAAAAATTTTCCACATTTTTGCCTCATCTGTGGCCCAGACGTGTGTAATATATACACAAAGATCATGTTCCAATACAACCAACCAAAAGAAAATATTAATTCAGCAAATTTCCTTGTGAAAATTAAGTAGTATACGTAATTTCGGTACGAATTTTTCATTTTAAATCTGCAGGAGTTTGTTTAAATAAAGCCACCTGGATGCTTATAGCAACTATTTTACACATTCAGGAGTCTGCGGGGTATTGTATGGTATGCCAGGCACGTCATTATGTTTTTATGCTAATTTGAACAAATATTAAATAGCCTTATGTTCAAGTTATTTCCAGTATAATTCATTACTATGAATGAAGTGATTTATAATACATTTGACTGTTGATGGCACATCAATCCACAGTATGTGTATTTTAATATTATGATTATATACAAAATATAATCATGAGTTCCAAAATGTGGTAATGGTTTTTTCCTTCAAATGGGTAGTTTGTAGGTTATACAAAGTTTGATCATCATAAATTGTGAACCTTGATGGTGTATGTAATTTAATATAATATTCATAATTACCTTTTAGATATAAGTTACATATCTTTTCAGGTAATGTTACAATACAATATTCCGGAGTTTAACGATACTGTAGATTTTCTCGCTCTGATGGCCTTCCGGTTTGGAAAAGTGAAAAAAGGTGGCGTGCCTGACAACATTGCCGCAGCGCGACAGATCCTTCACGATTGGAATAGGTTAGTACTTCGTTTACATTGACTACACTCCGATTCAGTGGCTTCTAGCAACTACTACAAGATTTTCACCCGAAGGCAGGGGTGTACTGAAATAGGTGCCATTTGGATCCGAACCTGCCAGACCCAATCCTTAAAATTTTTTTCAAAGGTTCTTCCTTGTCAAAAATGTTATCGATAGTTAGAGCAATCCAGGACTTTGACTGAGACCACTCAACAGTTACGTCGCTTGTGGATCTCAACGTGGCAATCACATATAGTTGACGGAGGCAAGACGAGCCACCGAAGGTGGCGAGTCGCAGCCGGAGGCGTACATTTAAGTTTATATATATCAATATACTAGACGCAAAATTTCAATTTTCTCTGTGACTTTTTTTGTTTGTCACAGACAGGTCTGCAGGTTGAACGCCTGGGCCGATTTTAGAAATTTTTTTTTCTTCGTGTTGCATATTCTCTTGCGGAGTGCCCTTTCATTGAGCACTTTTTTTCTACGAAAATTGCTTTGTACTCAAAATTAAAGCAAATGTTGCTCAAACTTAGGGATTTTTGTCATTTTTTCAGCTTTTTCACCGCATCTCGACAACCGTTCGTGCTATTTCGGCGATTTTTTTACATAAAATGTATTTTCACGTTTTCTAAACAGCTGTATATAGCTGATTGACGTATTTCATTCATTTCCTTAAAAATTAAGCAAATTCTCTTAAAATTGACTTAGGGAAACCTAAGTTCATCATATCTCGACAACCGTTCGTGCTATCTCGGTCATTTTTTGACATAACATGTTCCTTCACGTTTTCTAAAAGGCTGTATACGAGTGATCTACTTACCTTTATAAATTCTCTTAAAATTAAGCAAAGTCTCTTAAAAATGAGTTAAAAATTATTAAGTGTGTTATTGACGGAGGCAAGACGAGCCACCGAAGGTGGCGAGTCGCAGCCGGAGCAGTCGCAGCCGAGTCGCAGTCGAACATTATTTTACATAATAAATTCAGTTTCTTAAAATTGTTTTCATGGTGAAAATTCGAAGATGAGGTGTAGCTACTCGATTTAAATGAGTATGTTACTTTTAAACTGTTACCAAAAATGTTAGAAATTCCACAAGCTGTATGCACTATTCACGCCGTTGTTAACCACCATGCCTCCGTCACCCACGTTTACGTGTTACTAGTCTTAGCGCTCTCAAACCACCAGACTGAATGGTCTTTGATCTATCAGTATTCCACAAGGCCATCTGCGAACCACTACTTAAACTATTCAGCATTGTCTGGCGCTGTAATCAGTTTGTTCAAAGCGTGTCTTGACTGTAGAGAATCCCACGTTCTGTTTGGAGGCTGCCTTTCACGCGCCCGCAGTGCTAACACAGATATTCCCATGCACACGGTACTGGGCTCTTTAAATTGGGGGGGGGCGGTGAAGGGCCCCAGACATTTTTCGGTTCCGCCTGGTTCAAAACAGGTGCCCCGGTTCATGCCCCCTGGCGAAATTTTGGGCTCCCCCGGTTCGTTGCCGCTAGGCAAATTTTTTTTGTTCCAATGTATCCAAAATATGCAAAATTTGTACTAAAATTGCGTTCTGAAGCGAAAAATTTAGCAAAATTTGCTTTAAAATAACTTTTTCTCTCCGTCAAACGTGTTTTGGTGATTTTGTCAAATCATGTCAAATTTTGTGACACGGTTTTTAACCGTTTTTCTCTTGGCAAAATGCCCCTGGCAAAATCGGGCACACTTTGGTTCGGAACCAGGGCCCCCTGGTTCATGCCCCCCGGCAAAACGTTCAGCGACTGGAGAGCCCGGCAGTAATCTCGCCGAAGGTTTTAAACTTCTTTAAAAAATCGTATACAGTAAGCCGCAGTCAACGATATAGATGTTTAGGAAAACGAAAGGCTATGGGGGTTCGGGGCGGCAGCCTTACTCTCAGGCTTAGTGTAAGTCTTGTTTAAAATGTGCAAGTTAGACTAAGGCTTAGGATACCGGTAGTGGTATAGCTTGCCTTTCCTTATTGAGATACTATAGAGGCGTTGTCTACACAAGCGTCATTCAACTCCTAGACAAGGGTCATGCCGTACTTGCAGTTTCTATCTACAAAACCGGATATACAGACAACTGGAACATATGCAAGTTGAAAACATATTTATTCATTTGCTCATGGGCCTCATGATGCGGTGCATCCTCACGTACAACAACTGCCACTTCAGAATCTCTATGGGCGCTCCCTGATGAAGTGGCTGAAAGTGTACGGCCAATGGCGACTGAAAGCTGAGTCGTAGACAACACAGGCTTTCCAAGAAGCCACGACGTATCGTGATCGTGATGCAGCTCCGTGATATTTTGTAAACAGATTTCGGTTTAGGGTTTTGGTTCGCTGAAATGCGTTATTAAGGGACTGATGTTAGTTGATATGTTTTGTCAAGGAGTCGAAATCTACCTCAATGTAACAGTTCTGGCTATTGGTTACTTAGCATTTAAAATGATCTGTTTATCAAATTTTTCATTAATTTTTGCCTGAAATCTTTTTTTCAGACAGCCGTAACTTATTAGCAGTACTTTTATTTTAAATAACCCTTAGATTTGTTTCGAGACAATAGGAGTATGGATGCTCGATAGATTTAAGATATTTTGTCTCTGTCTGTTCTGTGAGTCAATCCTTTCAAATTTCCCTAAAATCAGACCAGATATGCAATTTTTGACGTTTACACATGTTTTATATTTCTGGGTCATTTTTGTTCTTAAACTTATTTTCATATGCCTTTGTTTTTATATCTAAATTACAATGTTCTGCGGGTGACATTAAAAGTTTTCTCTGCGTTGTTGAAAATGCGGCGTGTGTTCTGCAGAACGCCGCACATTACTTTCAGCTGCTTTCTTGCTATTTATCGTTCTTGTTGCAGGGTGGAGAATGAAATTTAAACTCTAAACGCAAGACGATTTGCTGAATGTTTCGTACGTTCAGAAAAAAATTATGGCTATATCTGAATAATAATAATAATTGATGTACTATACTAGCTTTTGGTTTGGAAATATGATATGTTGACATTGCCTTTGATTACTGATCGGTATATTGTTTTTCTAATTATGATTTACCGTAAAACTATTTTTTATTCATTTCATTAATGCCATAACTTGCAATATTAGTACAGAACTTTAGATATTACAGAAAGAATTTTAGCTCTACAGGTAAAAAAATAGTCCCTGCCAAAAATAAGTCCAGTGGTAAACCATCGAATTGAAAAAGTTTGAACTCGAGGTCGACCGAGTATTTGCACTGTATTTCTGGTCGTCACTGTTTATGTGGTGTTATCCTAGATCGACTGCGAGTGCCTTTTTAATAGAATCAGACTGCTTTAGCGATACGCGATTTTTATTTAAAATATCTTGCGATCATATTGGAAACAAGGCATGCCTCACTGTCCGCGTCGCTGCATAAATTTTTTGGAATTCACAAAATTTACCCACGCGTACATACGTTAAAGTTTTTGTATAACTTTCTGAATATTGAAATAAATTATAAAATTAGTCTTGCTGCAACGTGGTGTCGCCGCGCTAAAACTGCGTTGACACTCTGAAGATATAAATTTAGCTGCAATTTAGTGATTTTGAAAATAATTAGACTGTGATTTAAAAGTCGGCTGGATTAGTTCTTGTCTAACATCTCACCTTTTCTCGATAAGATCCATAATTGTTTCATTGCTATGTGCTTTATTTAACAGCGGAAAAATTCGATACTACACCGAGCCGCCGGAGGTTGAACCTATTGCTTCAACCTCTACGGAATTCTCGGTCGTGGCAGAAATGAGCAAGGAATTTAGTTTGGACGAAATTGAAGCTTCACAGAAGATGCTTATCGACGGTAAGATGGTTTGCTCAGGTTTTCGTTGGTTTCGCCTTGATATAGCACTAGTAATTTGCCTATTCTCCACGGTGGTGAATTTCTAGTGTTGAATATGTAATTTCTATGATGTACATCGCTATATTGAGCAGCAACTTATAAAATGAGCCAAATATCAGCCATATTGTCTGAGTAGATGAGAACATACTCGCTAATTGCTTATTAAGGACTAAGAATGTGCAGTTTCACAACAGTGGTTTGCCCAGGATGGGGATTTTGTCTATGCTAAAACCCCTATGATCAACTAAATCCAAAGTTTTATGAATGTCGCAAAATTTCTATTTTTTTGTTGCTATGTTTTTTAATCTAATCACTATCACACTTAACTGAATATATTTGTTTGGTAGTTAAACGCACCTGAAAATATGGAAATATATAGGATTTTGAGCAAAAGTTTGTGCCACCTGTTCTGAAAATTCTCTAGAGAATTATCATTGCCCCCGATGCCCTCGTCCCTCCACTTTTGGAAGGCTGTGGATAGGATATCGACACATAGTTTAACACAACAAGTGGCTGTAAAGGATGAGCTGATCTACAAAATGACACCGGTAGAACCCGTGTAGATCGAGCGATTGTAGAGATATTGCTCTTTTCGTGTTTTGATCTCTTTACTTATTGAAAACCACATTTCATGCCAACTTGGTGGCGTAAATAATGACCATAGCAGCATAGAGGTTCAGTAGCTCTACAAGAGTCAACTACTGAGATATTAGTGTTTTCGTGTACCAATTCAAAAACTCATTTTGACCCAAACCCTGCACACTGAAAGAGCCTTATAGCAAAGCTTTAGATATAGTGTTAAAGAGGTTTTTTGCTCTGCCAAATGAGCCTAATTTGGCTCATCTATCTGCAACCACTAGCCTAGATACAACCTACCCATAACATACAAAATTTTATTGGACTCCTGGTAGAGCACACCGAAGCTTATTCGGCCCAGTTTTACTGCTCGAATGAGTTTATATCCGTGTTCGCTTCTAACTAAAATGCACAAATAAAGATTTTAAGATTTCAAATAAGCAGGAGCATGATTCGATTCGCCCAACCAAAATTACGTTATGCATGTAGCCTAAAAACGGATACCATCGAAATTTACATCTCTGACCAGTGAGAATTCTTCGCTACGCTCGTTCTACTCACTACACTCAGAACTAAAATATATTGTTTTCGTGCTGTTATTCTCTTCTGACATAACCGAATTTTCTTTTTTTCCGTCTTAATTATTACTTTCCTGTCTGTCTTCCGGTCGCTCAACTTTTCCAAACGGTGTGAAAATACGTGGTGCTGATCGGATTCACCCGACGACTGGCAAATGAAATAAATATTGCCGAAATTCTGTGTTTAAAATACAAATTCTTGAAATTGTAATTATATCTGAAACACTGTGGAGTGATCTCTAATTGACTTCAAAGTAATGTTTAAGACGATTTGATGAAATTTACGAAAAAATTTTGAGCTTTGGAATATTCGAAAAGTATTAAATTTCATATCAGGATATTTTATATAATCTGGCCTGTCCACAGCCCTCCGAAAAGTGGGGGGGGGGCCCATGTTCATTCTCGGGGGAAATTTCAAAGTGGGTGGTATAAATTTTGCTTAAAAATACACAATATTTCCATATTTTCATGCATTTTTACTACTGTGAACGTGCTTTCAAGCTAAAAGCAATATTTTAGCATTATAAATAGTGGCAATTAATGTTTAAAAAACAATTTGCAAACAAAGAACATAAATTTTCAGACATAAAAAATTTTTGGAATTAGTTGAACATGGGGGGTTTCGGCCGAGTGGGGGGGACGGACATGGGGGGATTTGGAAAGTGGGGGGTCCGTCCCACCCCCCCACTATGGACAGGCCAGTTAATGCGAAAATGTTTAATTGTTCGGGCTTAATAGTTGCGTTCTATTATGTATGTTTCGTATGCAAATTTACAAATTCTCGTAGTGTGTACCCTGTGATTTGAGTGCCAAGACTTTGAAATAATTTTTAAACTTAGTAACGTGCTAACCTTTTTGTTTGCATATAACAATATATAAGCTGGCTTTTCTAGATCAAGGGAGGGGCTCAAGTACCTTCCACAGGTACCACCAGATTCTGCCTCCTGGTTAAATTTTGTTTGCCCCTTGTCATGCTTCCTATGTCCTCGAGATTTTCGTTGCTCGCCAAAAATAACTATTTTTCCCTTATATTGAAAATATGCTTATTTTTACTATTTTGGCCAGAAACTCTCAAATTTATCTCTGCGGGGTAAAAAACGCAAAAAAAATCTTTTCTAAGTATACAAAATTGTAGTCAGCCGTTAAATTACACACGTATTGTAGCGAACATAATACTGCATGGCCCCAGTTCAACTGACCCCGTCTTGATGAACTGGGGAAATTGCATTAGGTATATTCGGCTCCTCCACTTCCAAATTGAAATTGACAACCCACAGATCATCAGGTATAATCTGAGCAGTTTGGAGAAGTGTTTGTAAAAATTTATGTTTCAGACCTTCCGCCATCTGCTAAGGCCAAATCTGCGGTTATACCACGTGGTGAAATATCGGCAGGTTTAGTACACGAACCAGAAGTTGTGGGCGAATGCATGGAGACAAGCCAAACCACTGAAGCACAGGTAATCCTAGGGCAGTTTTATAGTATACAACACATAACATTTCAAATAACATTCTAAAGATAATAGTTTCTGTTTTGGTACGTTAATGATAGTATTTGGTTTTGTAGTTAATAGCATTCAGTATTTTCTGGATGACATTAAAACATACTTTTGTTTGTGTCACTCAGAGCTGTAGTTTTAGGTAGGATTTCTTCTAGAGTCTACATTGCTGTCCGATATCGATAGGGATGCAATAGAATTGGTCCACTTTCAAGTGTGATGATGCTGAATTAATCAGATATAACTGAACGGTTACACTTACGTTCTTCTAACTTTTTTGTAACTGCCCATGTTTGTTTTCATGACATTTTGGGGTAAGACCAGCATCATGTGACTGTGATTTTTAACATAAACGCTAAAATGGCCAATTGAGCGGAAAACCACTTGTGGCTCCAGTTATTACTCTGGATCTTGTACGGGCGAAAAGTCGGGAAAACTGAGATCGGCACCGCTTCGCTGTTTAGAGCGGACATATTTTCATCCATTCGTTTCATTTAATCACATATAGTGGACTAAGGTGTTATATAAACAAGCTACCCTCTGACTTTAGATTCAGTGCAACAAAAATCAAATTCACTTAGATTTGAACATGTACTGGGGTGCACATATATAGCCTTGGCATGCAATTTATTACGAAGATTTCTTCGTGTTTTTGCATGCACCTAATTCTTATATTTAGTATCTGAAATTAAATCATCAAGCTCCAGCAGTGTAGTCGAAAACAACGGTCCCATATTTCAATATAGCGAGCACGGCGAACCGTGGTATCTCAACAATTATTCTTATCCTATATCTGATGATTCGGTGACTTTTCCAGAAACAAAAATAGGATTAGGATGCAATAGGTAGAGTTATCTGTATGACGCTGTACTGGGTAGCTATCAACACTGTGATGAATAATAGCCGGATCACTTAGCTTCGTGACGCTTACTCTATCAACTGATGGAGTTCGAAGCTGTTGCTTGGATCCTTAATAATTTTGCGTAATAGAGCTAACATTAACACGCGCTGGAATTAATTATGTTGCATGCCCAATTATGTCATTGCGCCCTTTGTAATATTTATTTGTTGCCAGTTGGCTAGATAGCTCCCTGAACGGTTAATGAGTACCCGACGAATATATAATTTAATGGGACGCCATTAGTGGTTGATATAATTAATAGCTCTCGTTTTGAAAATATATTGAACATTATTATGAATTATAATTATGACCACAAAAAAGTAAATTAATTTTGGAAAACTCATTAGATTCCCGAAGTTTTCTCAGGCCTCAAACTTTTTTGTTTATTCGATCTTCATATTATTGTGTAACCGTTTATATTAAATACTTTCCAAACAGTTCTTTACTGCAGTGTTTAATTTTGGTTTCATAAAAAATGTTAAAAGTTAGCCATTTTCATATATCAAGTTGTCTTAATTTGCATACTATGAATAGTTTTTAGGGTATACTTCGGGGCGAAAGTTTAATGTTTAATATATTTTGACGGACTTCTGTTGTTATCCCAACAAATTATGCATATTTTTGCAGCCTAGATATCCTAAATTTCGTGAAAAATGTTGGAAAAGACCTCGATTTGCACATTTGTATTTCTGAAAACCTAGACAAATTTTGTATCTGTGAAAATATCTCTAGATAAGACTTTTGAGTACTTTCCTCTCTAAATTCATCACTTCGCCCCTCGCCGTCTATGTTAATGTCATAACGACGCCACATGTGGCTCTAAATTTATTTAGTGAAGTAATGAAGTGTCAAAAAATTACATATTATGTCTTGGATATTATTAAAGCTGACGTGGTGGCAGGTGCTGCTGTTGGGGACGGCCGGTGGATAAAATTTTTGGCCGACCAACAGCTTTTCGGCAAGCAATACCGAATTACGAAGAATTCATCTTTTAATGTAAATGTTTTTCACTCGTTTCACGCATATTTCATTTATCAGTGTCAGGTGATTCTTTCAGATCTTAAAGTTTGTTGAAATATTTATCTTAGTTTATTATACAATGTAATTGGCCTTTTACACTCATATTCTACAGTTTGAAAGTGAAAAAAATGGGAAGCTGTCGCTTACTAAAAAATTTTCATGTTGCGAGTCTTCAATATAAAAATTCGGTAGTCAATATTTTGATATAATTCTTTACTGGCGAATCATTATTTTCTTATGCTGATCATTTGCACGTTGTCAGTGATTTGTTTGACAAAGTAGTTACTCTGTTACATTTTACGGTGAAACAGGTGAAAATAATACCACCTACGCAGTCAACCTCAGTATCTTCAGCAACAAACTGTGCTAGTGATGATATTGGTGGCGATTCGGAAATGAACTTGGCCGGTAATCAACAGTTTGGCAAAAAGCATAAAGCTGCGTTAAAACGGTCCCTGAAGAAGAAACGACGCGCTGGTAGGTTTCATTTTAGAAGCTGCTATTATATCGCTGTAAATATAGAGAAAATTATTTCCATGTATCAGGCAGGTAACACAGTCATTTTTGCGTCGGCCGACAGTTGTTCTCATCCAATTATTCGTGTTCTACCTTGTTTCTGTAGCGCCTGCGGTGTTTACGGCATTTTAAGTCCAGCGTGAAGCCATGCAGAGTGGACTAAGTGTGTATTTTGAAGAATCTGCTTTCCTAGTTGGCTCATGCATGGTGGAATATACTCACTTTTAGTGTTCGCTTCTAGGGGTACGACAGTTGTCTGTGCTGACTGTATTTTTATCACTGATGGGACTATGGAGAATATAATTCCATCGCCGAGATAACAAGTTGTTTTTACAGGTTCAGAAACAGACGATTTAATTTTAATTACAATATTACAACTAAATTTGGCTGTACTTGGTTACGTGCCGTATTGGAGGCACGCTTGTTAAGATCAATTTATTTTTCCGCGTTTATGGTAACGTCACTGTTATTGAGGGGAAATTTATGTTTACCCGTTTTAATAGGTGCCTATTTCTCAAGTGATCCAACGTCGTTTTAGGATGGTTAGAAATAATGTTATCATCGACAATAATAATGAAAAGTAATAAATAAACTATATCTAAAATAGCTCAAAAATTCTCATTTGCTAAGTTTTCTGTTAAAGTGCCTGCCCTGTTCAATGGTTGTTACACGTTCATTCTCGGTCGAAATTTTAAAGTGAGGGAACATAATTTTGTTCTACAGTTACAGTCAGAATTAAGTGCTTATAAAATCGAACGTAGACGAAACCGATCACAATAGATCGATCTTCGTTTAAACGAAATTCGTTAAATGCAAACTAACATTTTTATTAAAAATATTTTTTTCAACACAATTGAAATTTATTCGTTAAATTAAACGCGAACTAACATTTTTTATTTTGATGCAATCGAAATTCGTTAAATTATTCGACTTTCGGTTAAACGCAAACGATCGAAATCGAACAAAGATTCGATCGATTTTTGAGCACTTAATTGTGATTGTAACTGTATATTCTACATATTTCTACATTTTCAGGTTGGTATTTTCATGCGATCGTGGTTTCATTTATAAGTTGCCATTTTTTGTAATCACACCTAACAGGCTTTGTTTGATGCATATACCACCCTATTTCTTCTGAAACCCTACACTCAACGAAAACCCTAAACCTCGTCGTTCCTCAACTTGTAGAAAACAACTGAAGACGCATTGAAAAAATATTTGTCCTTAATATTTGTATTTACTAAACCATCGTCCGGCCTCCCGAAAAACTCGTATTTATAGAGTATTCTTGATGCCCTGTACGCAATATATCAAATTATTGAAGCCAGACTCTATTATGGAAATCTTGTTCATCGACTGCAAACCCCTTGAAAACTTATGAAAAGGCATGAGATATTCTTTGGGGTCTCTAGGTAACTAAACAATCGCAATACATAACCAAAGTACTGAAGCAATAATATTACGAAAACCGGCTTCTTTGATCCCAAACCCATGAGCAGGTATAAAATATAGGTACTAGATACTGGATAACCAAATCATTGTGTTCAGTTTTCGGAAAAATCTAAAAGACAATTTTTGATGCCCTTCATACAACACATAACCAAACAAATGAAAACAGACTACATTTTGGAAATCGGGTTGTCAACCTCAGAACTCTTTAAACCCACGAAAAAGTGTAGTATAATCAATTTGGACTCTTGGTGACAAAACCAACGTATTAAACGTGTTTTATAACCTAATATTTAGTCTTTGTAAGGCAAAAACACTCAATAACATGCCAAAATTAAAAAAATAATCGATACTTATGCAAAAGGGACGACTAACCATTATCGTGCTCACAGCGGTCCAGTGAGGGGACCCACAAAAATGTGATGCTCAGCAAATTTGTAGTACTCGATAATCTGATTCTGCGCCGTGGTCTTTTTTTTTCATGCGAAGCCGGAGTCGCGAGATATGGACTGCCAAACACTGGTACCCGTATGGTTACATTTGCCTAGGAACCCTTCATAACACGTTTTTGTCATTTTGTCCCGAAAGGTGGAGTCGGAGCTGCTCACGTTCATCTAAACGGATCATCGTTGTCATTTTTGCTAAATAACAAAAATTTTATTTTTTTATCGAAATCCATTCATCCCTAGATGAGTAACTCAGTTACAGCACCGACCGGGCACTCTTTTGCTGGCAGAAAAATGACGGTCACAGTTTTAGCGATCGAGTCTCGCAATGAGTCTTAAATCAATAAATTGCGATCGGTACCCGAGCTAGTCACGAACAAGGTACTCACTTTCTATTTTTTAACTATTAAAATTAATAAATTCGAATTTCGATTTACTTACTGTTTTTCGTGATCCACAAGGAAGTCTCGGACGAGTTTTTGGCCGATAAGCAAAATGCATAAATTCCTCATTTCTCAAACAATCTTGTCCGAAATGTTTGTATAATGATATGTTTAATATGTCGAGTTTAATATTTTTGCCACGTGCATAGCCATGGTCGTTTAGTTAGTCGTTCTACAAAAACTGGCCTGTGTGCAGCATATCGAAAAGTTCTATCGGGCCGTTTCGCAGAGCACCATGTTGGTTTTGTGGGTGAAACTTCCAAAGTGCGGTAGAACAAAATTTTTGTTAGATACATATATACTATGTACATATTTTCAGATACTTATAACTCTCGATCAAATATTTTCACGCTATAATACAGTGTTTTAGCATAAGAAATATTTATATTAATGTTTAAAAATATTTAGTGTACAGAAAACATGAATTAATGTCATTTAAAATCTTGGACTAAGTTGAACAACTTGGAGTTTTGTGTATGTGGATGGAGTAATTTTATGGATTTGAAAAGTAGGGCCCACGTTGCGGTCAGGTCAGAATAATCATTATATTAGTGTGGATTAGGCTTAAAAATAATTTTCTTGTATGAAAACTAGTACTATCGAATCTTTAAAGCACTATATCGTGGTCAAGCTCTATGCAACTGTTGCTTGATGAGTTTAAGCTTAGAAATATTGTGGTGTTGTCTACTAGACTGAGTATGGTTATATTGTACAGTACCCGCCAAAAATGACTGTCGCTCGCTCGCGACTCGCTCGAGACTCGCTCGCGACTCGCTCGAAATAAATTTGTTCTAAAAATAGAATTTTCTATTAATTTAAATAATTGCGAAATCTCGAGCGAGCCACTCGCTCGCGACTCGCTCGAAATGCGACGGTCATTTTTGGCGAGTACTGTATTATTTACAGTCACGCTCAGAAATAGAAGCAAATTTGCAAAACTTCTTTTCACGAACGATTCGCGAAAATTTGCATTTATTTTTGAGCGTGGCTGTACCTCTTTTGTTTCAGAAAAACTATCAACGAAGCTGTCAGATTCGCTGAGTAAAGCTTTTGAAACCTTCATGGATACTGAAAACAAGTACGATTTTAGCTCAGATTTTAAGTAAATATTAATGTTATACTATAACAGTACTCGCCATAAATGAACTTCACTCTTCGTGTTTTAATGCCGCATGCCGTAAAATTTTTAACAATTTCTTGACAACGGCCAGTGAAAATTTGTGCATAGGCAGGTTCCTCTTGTGTTAGCTTTAAACCATTGAAGTTTATATTAAATTGTAAAAAAACATGTATTTTAATGCTCATTTTTGTAGTTATTCCCAACACGCTGAGGATTATAGCGCTGAATTTGAGAATGACGCCGACGATCCAATGCAGAATTGTTTCTGCAATATATTTTGTGGCGGTTCATATATTGGCAAAATTATTACATAGCTTGGCATCTAATCTTCCACGTTTGATTTTTGTCTCTCCTTTTGTTTCTTTAGCTTTTCGAGAATTATTACACTGGAATTTTTAACAGTAGTTGGGAATTCGCTGACCCATATGCTTAGATGATTTGTAATTATGCAACCAAAAAAACTAACACTAAATTTGACATGAATTTTGCACAGGAGCTGTAATTTTATTCTTGAAAAAGTGAACTTTTATGGCAAGTAGGTATCTGTTTGTTATTGCAATATGTTTTAAAATAAATTTGTTGATGTTTGTTTAAATATTGAGTGTTTTAGTCTTCAAAACGTTTTATTGGTTTTTATTTAGAATGCTAATGCTAAAATGAGCTTAGAATGCTAATGACTGATGCAACTAACTATCCTGTTTTGCAATACACGTATTGACTTTTCTTCCTATTGTTATGGAGCAAAAGAGATAAGTTCAATTCGGTTCATTGATAGCCCCGATTAGAGATTTCAAATTAGGTAATGATAATTCGACCCAGATAAACCTGAGGGACGGTACGTTATATCGTTAGAAAAAAACATTTTAGACCGTGAGATTCAGGGGCTTCTGCCATATAAGTTACATTGAGCACTTGAAAATTCTTGAGCCACGTAAAGCGTCCCAAATTCATAAATCAAATGAAATGGAATTTGAAGCAATTTTGATATAAAGTGGTTTTTTTGGTACTAGACACTATACTGTCTACTTGTGTAATGAAAATTTCTAGGTTTGCACACTAAGTGTAACGACAACAAAGATTTCCTCACCGGGGAATGATATCTTTGCACTGCAACTGTAATAGAAGCTTTAGTGTACTAGGACCAGTTACTGTTCGAATATTATTCCACTATTTCGCTATAACGAGTAGTATCCACTAGCATTTAGCTGCTGCGTATCAAACAGGTAATAAATACATCGGTAACAGTTAAGTCAATAAGGTCGCTTATGGCTTAAACACGGCTTCAAGCTTCCACAGTTCAAACATCCCTCGCAATGCGCTAAGCCACCAACTGTCCCTCATGATCGATAAAACGTTTGCTTCCAGTGGCGTTATCGTGATTCAATCACTCCGAAACTCACTAGCATGGACTCGAAAAGCACAACTATTAAGCGATAAGCTTCCTAAACCTACTGAGCTCTGCGACAGAACGCCTGACAAGATTCAACTAGCGAGCGCGCCTTAGTAACTATGCTGGGCTCCCGAGTCACGAAGGCCATATCTATTACAAACCTTCCATACCGGTTCAATGACTACTACAGTTTACTTCACAGAACAATATTAACTATCTAGTAAGATTCACTGCCGTCATCGCGTAAAGTAAAACTTACAAATTACAACCAGGCGAACTTTTCGTAGATGCGAGAGGTCTAACACCCGTTAATGAAAAATTTGTTGCCCTAAGCTTTTGAGAACGTTGTCACGGCGTGGCCCCCACTAACAATATGTACTAGGACCAGTTCTGGCCCTAAGGGATCCCAGCTACACCACCATTTTCCTAAGTGTGATGCCCGGACAACCCCGGCTTCCACGATTCCCCGGTGACCTATGCGATGACCTAGGGGAACCGCTTAGCTTAGTAGGCTGCCGGCGGGTTTACCAGGGTGTTCGGCCTGGCCCCTATATCGGCACACGTATCTAGTGGTATGAAGGTCCCCCGAGGGAGGGTCAACCTTTAAGCCTGCTCACAGGTAATAAGGCTGACTCGCCTTTCCCTCATAATTCACTTAATCCCCTAGGCGTGGTTCTCTGGTCCTAGCGAGATTCCCCGTTGGTGTGTCCCTATGCGCTACGTCACGTTTCTAATCTTAGAGCGTTGTACAACTGGCCCTGAATCCTAATTTTAATTACCTAGAATAACATCAGGGCACTGAGGCGAGGGCCCTAGTCCCTTGTAATGTCTCGCCTATGATTGCTAGTGTTATCTATGCGGGGTGCAGAGGGGATTGCCGGCTCGAGCCTGAAAACGGGGGTTGCGGGAGAGCTTACGATAGCGGATCGGCTCGACGGGGAGCGGGGTGATGGGTGATTTGCTCACCTTAGCATAAAATTTGCTTGCTGGGTTTGGCGTCCTTAGTAACTCCTGTTGAAACTGGTCTCTCCAATCCTACGAGGTCGGTAGGTAAAACAAAATTCCGAACTGCTACAATAAAATGACACGCGATTCAATTGCTTTAGTATTGAACCCGAAAATTTTATATTTTGTCCACTTCAAAATTGGCACCCAATCGGGGTGTACGGAATACTATTTACAACAAGCATACACAACACCATTATGGTCGGGTACCCTGCAAGATACCCTGATGCCAAAATTATCCCTTTCTTGAACGTAAAACCTTTAGTCAAAATTTAAGCGATTTGAGCCCGACATTTTTTGATGGAAATTCGCCTGATTGCCCAGGGACTCCTTAGTTCCACTCTTCTTTAAAAATAAAAAGGTTGTCCATCCATAGAACTACGACATTTTGCCCCTTACGTACTAAAAATCCCAGATGAAAGAAGCGAGCCCCTTTAAAATTTTTGTTAAGCTCTGGTCCGCAGTCGTTTGTGTACTAGCTAGGACCAGTTCTGGCCCTAAGGGATCCCAGCTGCACCACTCTCAATGTACACTGTGGTGCCCGAACAACCCCGGCTTACACGATTCCCCGGTGGACTCTGGTCAGACCGATAGGAACCGCTTAGCTTAGCAGGCCGCCGGCGGGTTTACCAGGGTGTTCGGCCTGGCCCCTATAATGGCCCACGTATCTAGTGGCATGGAGGTCCCCCTGAGGGAGGGTCATCCCCTAAGCCTGCTCACAGGTAATAAGGCTGGCCCGTTATTCCCTCGAATTCCACTATTGGGTTCTGAGCCAAGGCCCTGAGGAAATTCTCTCAACGGAGGGGTTCCTTTACCATGAAGGGCTGCCTGGGCATAGTGGTTGCCCTGAAACTTTCGGGCCCTGGACCGGTAGTATTTGGGTTGAGGTTACCTAGGCTAGATTGGGAAGTAGTGAATGGGGCTCAGCCTTTCTGTAGTATTTGGAAATATTGGGGTAACGGGTTGACCAAAATTTGTTCAGGAAACGAGGCGAAAGGAAACGCGGGAGAGTGCGAGTTCTACCCTATTAATTTATTTGACTGATGTGGCCATCTTCAGGATGGACCAAGAAATTGAAATAAGATTCCGGTCAGCGGGATCGGCGAGCGTAGATAAAGCGGGAACGGCAGGCGCTAGCGTTTTCGGGTTAGCAGGAAACGTATTGGAAAGGGGCTACGACTTGCAACGGAATGTCTATTCTGAGCGGAGAATTCGGTGACTCTCGCAAAGCCGGGACGTCGCTTCGACTTAAGGAAATTCAAATCGTCTAGGAGTGCCTAATGTGATTTTCTAAGTCGCCTAAAATAAGTGCACACTTCAACCGTTTACTCTTTTTGTATTAAAATTTTTTGGCACTCCGCAAACATTACCCAATCGGGCACACTCAATCATAATAGCACGACAGTATACTGCAAGATAAACATGGTATAAAATGCGGGTCCAACACGTAGCCCGTATCGAAATGATTTCCCAAAGTTTCAGCCTTACTGAACATAAAATTTAACAAACGAAAATCTTCCGACCCCAAACCTTTACAGAGTACGTGCGATCCTCTACAGTTTCCGAGTTTGGTTGGGATGACGAAATTGCATTCTGTGGGCTCCAGTTGGGCCCTTTTAGAAACGCGGAACCCTCTACCCAAAATTTTACTAGGTGGACCTTAAGCTTTATTTCGCTCCCCGTTAGCAACATATTTCGGGCGGCACTTCTAACTGCCCTCCCAAAATTT
Organism: Trileptium ribeirensis; assembly: GCA_030248225.1. NCBI lineage: Eukaryota > Metazoa > Nematoda > Enoplea > Enoplida > Thoracostomopsidae > Trileptium > Trileptium ribeirensis. The sequence goes on from JASANE010014152.1 coordinate 94,757, forward strand.
CTTTGTTTAATACACCTCTAAAATTTGCTAAAAATTTTCTTTTACTTGAATCTCTTGGCCTAACTAATAAGACGCGGCCCAGCACTTGTGGGAGCGCGGGGCATCCGTTGGACACCACAGCACCCACAAGGGCTGCCCTTTAGTGCTTAGGCCTACGCGAGACAACCTTCGGAAACTTTTGATGTGTAATCTCTGGGCGGGCCCCTTCCACGCGTCCGCAGTGTGAAGAGTCCACCCAGGTTCGTCTTGAATGCGGTGCATTCGCTGATCCCTATAAATTTTGTAAAAATGAAAACTTTCCCGCCGGCTAAACGGGTACGTGCAAATAGCTGATTTCCTAAGAAAAATTTTAAAACGATCCTAAATACGTCCACCGAGCGTTGCAAAACACCACCCGGCGGACGGGGAACCAGTCGAGAACACCTGCACCCCCTCTCCCTTTTTCTCCACCATTTTGACCCCAATTTTACTCGTTTTTTGTCCAAAACTCAGCCCCCTCTTCCCCTAGCGTGGGCGCAGCACTTACGGGAGCGCGAGACATCCGATGGACGCCACAGCACCCGCAAGGGCTGTCCCTGGTCCTATGCTCGGTCGGAACATCCAAAACGCTGACTCAAAACTGGAGGGGCACTCTACACGCGTCCGCAGTGTAAAGCACTCCCCCAGGTAAGCAAAACCAAAAAAAAATCAAAACAAAACAACCAGAAAGAACCCTAACTAACGAGATAAACCGCGGCGACAACCGCCGTCAGCTTCAAAGCTCAAACTCCGACTGGCTCCAATGTCGAAACGGGCCATCTGCTTTTATACCTAAGCTTTAACTTCCCCCCGCCCCATAACGATAACTTTTCGGGCCCTGGTTGTCCTGCTGTCGGCAAACTTAAGAGACCCTACGAATCAAAACTTGCCAATACGAGTGAATACATAGGAAAATAATATATATATAATATAAATTCGACGACACGCGTACAAAAACTTGCCAAGCACAGATCCATATACGTACAAAACAATAAAGCCCTTGTATGCGACGATAAGCACTACTCTAGCAGCAGACAGCGGCTAACGATGTTGCCCACAGCAAACAGTGGCCGAAACGTGCCAAGTCGGCCCTGTAAACAACTAAACCTCGCACTGGTCGGTGCGAGAAAATTTTTAGGGCGAAATATAACGGCGCTCAGGGCGCCGTTGGCTCATAGGGATATCGGCACATTTTTGCCGATATCTCGAGAAGGAAAAACAGCAGGCGGTCGGGGGCAGGACCAGAATCATGCCCTGGCAGACCGGCTGCTGGAGAACTTTAAGTTTTGACCGTATCTCCCACAGGAGGCCCGTTAGAGACCGTTTTAGGCGCCCAAAAATGAAAATTTTGGGGTCCCATTTAAGTTTGGAGGATCCTGAGCGGACCCGCGGGGGTGGGCGGTCCCGGTTTTGAGCTAAACGGTTAGGGTGGGACCCAATAAGTGTCCCGCGCTCCAAAAATCGGGAACTTTTGGTTATTTTAGGTACCCTTTTGGGCTCAGAAAGTTGGAGGCTTAAGCGCCTGTTTGGGGATCCGTAAGTAGTTAGGGGAACCAAATCTTCTGACCCGCCGGGGCGATTTGACACCCCAGTAGAGTCCTTAAGAGGGTTTAGTCACCCCTATTCCCCTAAGTTCAGTGGAAAGCACAAAAATTGGATTTTCGTGTCGCCCCCTAAAATGATGCCTTAGAAGGTTTTGTATAATTTGATTCGACCCGCCTTTAAGAGATTTCCTTGATTTGTCCGGGTATTCCTTGACTCCATAAGATATACATATATAAATATACATCGAGTATGCGTGACACTGCTCAAAACGCACAGCAGATATGCCTAATGGTAATGATTCGGCGTGTGCGCTGGGATCGGCCCGGGGCGACCAGTTTTCGTGTAACACCAAAAATCCCTGAAACATCCGTTGGTCCCCGGCCTCTCCGAACGCACACCCGTTCTGCGCACCAAATATAATAAAATAGATAAAACAATTTATACACCAGACAATCCATCAATCTACTTTCAAGAGGATCGACCGGACACCCCTAATAGTTATCCCTGTCTTTCATTTTCAGTGCCAAAATCACCCCGGGCACCTTCGGGCGGTGGAGTGTGACCTTACAAATACAGCATAAATGAAGTACAATTGTTTATTTTTATAACAATAGTAATAACACTACACAATGATCCTTTTATCAGGAGGCCACACTCCGCCGGTATCCGGTCGTCCATTCCCATTTCTCCTATGAATTTAGTATACTTTTAACGTTCTATCGTTTTCTTGAAATTGGGGCTGTTACATCTCTTAAAATTTTTTGGATTTATTAGACTCCTTACTTAGGGTAAGAGTGTAAATCGAATGGAAAGATGAGTTTGTGTGAAATTTCGCCTTAGATCCATAGATGTACAGCCCGTTATACGATTTAGCTTGAAAATTTTGAAGATTGTTATGAAATTCCACGTAGAATTTCCAAAGGTTTTAAGATTATGCGTGAAAATTTAAGAGTAAAGAGTATTTGTGGAAAATTTGGACAAAATTTGCCATTTGCCAGATTTCCTGAATTTCCGTAATTTTTGGTAAATTTTCGATAGATTTTAGTAAAATTTGATTAGTTTCAGTAAATTTGTATAATTTCTAGAAAAAGGTTGTAAATTTGAGGGCAGAAGGGAGACTTAATGTTGTATGATATCCGTGTAGGCAAGAAAAACGTCGCTCCCTCCCTTATTTTCCGGATTTTTTGGAGTTTTCCCTTATGTGCTAAACTGTTAAAGTGGTTTAAATTCGTGTGAAATATCTTGTGATGCTTTTTTCACGTTGTTTCTTCTATACACATTATCCCTTGTACAAACTATACATTTTATATGATTATCAAATATACGTATATAAATGTGAAGTGGCACGTACCTCCAAAAGTTTGCTTGGTTTGGTTACCCCCGAGAAAGGGTCCGGGCTGCCAGAGTGCCTGACCCAGGAGCTCCCAGTAAAATCGCAAATATTTTCTAAAGCTTCCATGGTGCTGTAGACTTTGCCAGAGAAATAGAAATTTCGTATTTCATAAGTTTCGGTACTAAGTTAGCTTAGTTTGGGTTGCTTCATACTAGCAGTGCTTCCGACTTATTGAGCCTCAGACAATGTTTCCTAAGAAATTTTGTATCGCTTAGTTCCGCGCGCTCCGCTGCCGCTCGCTGCCAGTAGAACTAGTTGGGGATCCTTCGTAATTTCCGGTTTGCCCTAGCAATAACCTATCCTCTCACAGTGTGGTCCTTGCTTTACTTCCATACGTTTACCATAGCCCTCAATGCGTTAAGCGCCTTAGCTCGGCATCCCTAACTAAACGGCTCACCCACTCATGCAAGTTCCGCCGACAATAATGCGACACCATCGGCTCGTCAAAATGGGGTCGTTCTTGCCATTCCATGTGTGGCTCGTCCCGTTCCCACGCGTCTGCACTGTGGAACGCGACCGGCCAGGAGGGCATGTAAACGTTGTGGAAGGTGTCATGCTGTCGTCGATGGTTAGCCATGAGTTGTTTGAGTTCCGCCGTCCAAGACAGAGTGTCCTGATTAGTGGCAGCCCATCGGGGTGCCGGTGGCGCTACAACGATGGCGGTGGTGGGTGCGACTCGGCGCGAAAGCACACCCAAGTGCCGCTTGAATTTTCGAAAGGCGGCGTTCGGCAAGGCGGTGTGGAGCTGCTCCATTGGTGCCTTGCGGTAGATGTATTGGAACCCGCCAAGTATGATAATGCAGCTAGTCTGCGGGGTTAGGATCGCGTTGGCCAACTGTAGCAACCGTACCATGGTGGAATCTGGCCATCCGTTGACGATCCATTTATTTTCTTTGGCCATTTCCAGGATTGGTAGCGCCAGGGCGTCACTTATTACAATCGTTCGGGGCCAGCGAACGTGACCAGTAGCACGATAGTCCCGTATTTTCACGAGGAGTCGGCCCATGACGTTGTGACAGCGCGCCGGGGCCTCATGCTGCTGCAACTGCTGGTTGGTGCGCCCGACGCCCCAAAAGCTGTCCGTGGGGGCCTCCAGCAATTGTTGGTCGTCCGTGAGCCGCAAAATCCGCGCATACTCCGGTATGGCGAATTTACTGAGCAGGATTGGCCGCATAATGTGTTCGAGAAGCGGCTTGATGCGGGCTTGGGTGATACTGTCTACGAGCTCGTTCTTCAGTTCTCGAGCTCGCGTCTTGAGCTGCAGTGGGGAGCCGGTCATGAGCAACAGCTCGCGGACGGCGTCGGTCAGCTCCAACAATGACAGAAGCTGCACTTGGTAGTGTTTTTCGACGGTTGATAAGGTGTTGCCGTCGTGGGCGAATGGCACTGGTGCTTCGTGCATGTTCGATAGTTCTGGCCATTCGGTGCCGTGGATCAAGAGCGTCACGTACGGTTTGGTCAAGTCCACGTGGTAGGTCGGGATTGCCGGAAGCTGGAACCAAGTTGATTCTGGTGGGGCGAATGGCCCACTCACCGATACGTGTCCGCTGGATCGCCTCCGAGTCTGCTCGGCTTCGTCGCTGCGTCGCGGTTGCAAGATGCTGGCCATCTGCAAGAATAAACTCAAATAAATATTTGGGTTGTCGTTGCGTAGGGTCGCTCTAGTTCGCTAATCGCTCGCTGGTTATTTCTTTCTACTCTGCTCTACCTACGCGTTGTCTCAAAGCTGCTACTCTGTGCGTTTCTCTTACCTCTCTAAATCGGCTACTTCTTCCCCCTCCTTGGTTGGATTGGTACGGCCTTACTCCGGCCAGGGCTCCGTCTTATTATATAGGTGGGCTTCGCCCATGCGCCAAAATATTTCCGTACGGCGGATCAGTTCTTCCGTCCAGTCGCACAGTTTTGGCCAGAACGACGGCGAAACCACTGGTTCGGGCCACCGCAGGCGCTCTTCGCCTTTGTTAAATGGCCCGATGGAATCCCATGCCTCTATTCCCTTTAGCGCCGCGGGCCACTTGGGCATGATGACGCTCATGAGCGCCTGGTGCCCGTCCACCATCCTGGTCCGCCGCTCGGTCAGTTCGTCGAACCACGTTGTACTGTCGACCCTGAAGTCGTCCCAGTGTGGCGCCGGTCCGGTAATGACAACGGCCGAGTCTGCCCGGAGACGTTGCTCGAGCACCATTAAGTGGCGCTTGATCCGCTTGAGGTAGGCGCCGAGCGAGAACGCCTTGTTTGGTAGATGCCAAACATCCCGGTAGCCGCCGATGATGACGACGCAGTCCGTTTGCGGCGTTAGGAACGCGTTTGCCCAATGGATCAACGAAATCATGTTGAGTCCGGGCCGTACAAACGTGATGCGATTATGATCGTCGGCCACGCCCAACAGTGGCAAGGCACGCTCGTCGCCCACGATGATGGTTCTCGGCCACCGCACAAAACGGTCGCGGTGAAACGACCGAATGTCGCACAGTAAATGTCCCAGCACGTTGTGGTATGCCGGTTGGTCGGCACCGCACTCGCTCTGGTGGACACCTGTGCCCCAGAAGTTGTCGAAGGTGTCGTTGAGGAGCGGCTTGTGGCCCGAATCGTACAGCTCATCCCAGTAGTCGAGGTCCTGAAACTTCGCCAGAAGGATTGGGCGCATGACGTGCAGCTGGTATGACCGGAGCCACCGCCGGGTGTTGGCTGGCAGCGCGAGGAGGAGGGCTACGCCGCGTAGTTTGACCTCCGTCGGCGACATGCGCTGGTCCAACATGTGGGCGATCACCGTGACGAAGCCCAGCAAGTCCAAAATCGTGATGTAGAAATGCTCGGTAGCGCTGCCGAGCTGGCGGCCATTATGTTTAAAGCCACCATGAAGATAGTGTTCGTTGGCCAACGTGGTTTGGTTGGATTGTTTGAGTTCGACCGCCTCCCAGAAGAGTGAGCTGCTCATGTGGCTTCGGGGAACGGCCGGGTAACGGTGTCCATCGCACACCGCTGGCGCATGTAATACTCCTTGTGGCAGGAGGTCGTTGCTGCTGTAACTGCGGCGCATCTAAAATGAAGAAAGCACTAGTAAATTTACATAGTACAGATGAAAATTAGGTCTGCCTTAACTTTCATCCTTATTCTGGGTGTTGCGGGAATTCTGGGTTCTACCTCGGGTACGTGCCGTTGTGTCGAGTAGTTTAGTCCACTTGCGGGTCCGACTCGTCGGATTCAGATTCCTCATGGGGCGGTGGTCGAGGTACGCGCTGTCGCCAGGCGGCGGGGTGCAGTTCTTGGCTAGAGGGGTAGCGTAGGAACGTGGTTGGTGGTACAGCTCTGCCTGGCGAGCGTTCTCCCGTCAAAAGTTGTCTTGGGGTCAATATGGGTGCACTAGTCATTGAAGTAGTGACGCTTGTGGATTGTGCGCGTGTGGCAGAGGCTAGTCTGGTTGATGTCCCGGTAGTATCGGCAATGGTCGTCTCTGGTTCCTGGAACGTCACGCGTCTAGGCCTGCGTAAGGCATCCTCTACCTCTTCATCCGATGCGGCGCCATATGGCCTAAAGACCCGGTCTCTAGCCTGTCGATGCAAAATTTGCCTGGTTGGGGCCGTTGCATGAGTAGTACTAAGTCGTATTATTCCTGAGGAAGTAGTAGTGGCAGTGGTGCGTACCAACTCGGTAATGGTCACTGTGGATGGTCCCGGTTGTTCGGTGCTCGTGATCTGAATGGTCGAACTGCCTCGGGCTGATATGATTTGCTTACGTTGGGTGGCTCGTCCGACAAGGGACTTTCCTCGCTCTTCTGGCGGTGCTCGCGTGCTCCTTTGCTCTCTCGGTGGTGCTCGGGTGCGGGGAGGGGTACTTAGCGTCACTGCTCGATTAGTTCCTCTCCGAGGTGCAGGTGTTTCGCTTCTTGAACTGGCGAGAGTGAATTTACTAAATGAGTCAGAGGCTCCCGGTTGAGTGGTAGACGTCCTAGAACTACCGTTTGAGGTTTCCTGCCCTATCTGAGCGTGTCGCTCGGTTGAAGGGGGTTCCTGCGAGGTTTGGCTAGTCAACTCATCGTCCGCCTCAGCTGTCTTACGTCTACTGTCGTACCATCTCCGGAGGTTTCCGACAAGTAACTGGATATTGGTGACCCTGGAGGTGGCTGCGTCATGGGTGCCTCGCGAAAGACCCATTGATGAGGAGACCTAGGTCTGTCAGCGGCTGCTGGTGGAGCGCTATAAGGGCGCATTGTCGTATAATCTCCTATGGTTTGGTTTGCCATTTCCATTGGTACTCGCAGTCTTGAGGCCATAATGTGTTCAGCTGGTCGCGATTGGAATAATGGGTGGTCCTGCGCGGCGAGCATGATTGGGTAGAGTAGATCTCCTGAGGTATATGGTCCTGGCACTACGATTCCGCCTGAAGCTCCGCGTGGCGTGGTGGATAGCGTGATATCTGCTGGGTAGAAATGTTGTCCCTCGAGTATTCCAACATCTACTGTCGGTACGCCAAACGGGACTTCCTCACTGGTAGCCACTATTCTTTCCATGGTGGTCACTGGCACTGTATGTTGTCCGTACTCTACCTGCGTGTCTCGGCTACCAGGTTCTGGTATGTACGAAAAGGCCTCCTGACTAGTAACCTGTTCCTGCGCTATTGGTGGCCAGGAGGGTTCTATTTCCCTATCTGGGTCGGTTAGTGGGATCCGATTTCTGACCGTCCTGGGATTTTGAGGTTCGTAATCGTCTGTTCGATATTCGATATGTTCCATTGCTGCTTGCTTGGCTTCAATCTCCGCATAGGTTCGACGATATAAATTAGGGTCGTTGGGGTCACCCATTTCTACACTTTCCGTATCGGAACTACCACTGGCTGCTGTTCTTACTGTGCGTACTGCAACCTCGTCTACCGGCTCTATCTCGGTGACGAAATACCTATCAGCGATAATTCGTTGGGTTGCCTCAGTTAAACCCCGTTCTAGTACGGAGGCGTGTACCTGGCTTAGCCAATCTCCTACGTTGGGTACCGGATCTAATGCCCTAAAACACGGCTTGGTTCTATTAATGTGTACGACATGCGCCATACCTTCTGGGTTAGAATGCATTCGTACACGTATGCATGGCGGGGTGATCCCTAATATTTCGTACGGTCCACACCATCGTGGCGTGAGCTTCCTGGATGTTCCTGGTGTAGTGTCGTGTCTATAAACCCAAACGAATTCTCCTGTGTGGTAGCGTGGTTCGCGAGCTCGCCTATCGTACCTTAGCCGATTTAATTCTTCGGCGGCTTTCATTGATTTGTAAGCACGCTCCCTAATAGAAACCATCCAGCGCTGCGCGTTGGCCTTATAGCAATGTGCTCCTGTGTACCCCGTAGCTGCGCCTTGCGTGTCATATTCTCCAGGTAGCCTAGGATAAAAGCCGTGCATTAGTAGAAACGGTGGGTATTTTGTCGCTGTGTGTACCGATGAGTTGTAGGCCATTATGCAAAACGGCAGGGATACATCCCATGAGCGGTGATCATCCTGTGGTACGCTTACTCGTAACAAGTACAATAGCGTCCTATTAAATCTTTCAATTTCACCATTTGCCTGAGGGTGGTAAGCTAAACTCATGTGCCGAAATATGTGCATTTCCTGGCACAGCTCTTCGAACATGTGCGCTGTGAAGGCGCCTCCTCTGTCAGAATAGAGCTCCCTGGGAGCTCCGTACCTATTGACTACCTCATGTAAGAATATATGGGCAGCAGTGTGAGCATCCTGGTGCCTTATTGGCACTGCTATTGCAAATTTTGTAAACTGGTCTATGAATGCAATAACATAACGATTGCCTGCTTGGGACCTGACCTGAATGTCTAGTATGTCTACAAATACACGGTACATTGGTTGATTTGCCAACGGAACCCTACCCAATCCGGTGGTTATCCGAGAAATTGGGTCCTTCGCGGACTGGCATAGGGTGCATCGCCTGATCCATTGCTGTACGTGTTCAGACATACCTTTCCAATAATAGAATTGTTTCAGTTTAGCTATGAGCCGGTCACGGCCACGATGTCCTCCATATAAAGTGTTGTGTTCATGTTTGAGTATTTGCTGTACGAGCGTGATAGGGACGCATAACTTATAATTTATATCTCCGGGTTGTAATGGATGCATGTATAGTATTTTGGTATCCGCGGCTAATTCAAAATAGTGCGCCCGCATTTCTATTCGTAGTGCGCCTAATTCGGCCTTAGGCCGTGTTTTGTTATAAAGATACCACCAAATGGGACCCAGCTCCGGGTCATTTCGTTGTATATACGGTAAGAGCCGTACTAAATTGAAATCTGGGAGATCCGAAAAGAATGGCAGGTATATGTTTTCGTGCGTATCCTGTGCGTCCTCAATTCGGACGGTTGGTAGTATCTCGGTTTCGTAGTGCATCATCAATTTCATGAGCCTATCAAATTCTTGTTCTGTGGGTAGCGTGGTTGCTCTTATGCCCACCGTCCCTGATTCGGTGCGAAACGGTCTTTTGGGTTCTCGAGCCTGAGGTCTGCCTTCAGAGCCCGAGGTAGCGGTCGTACGCACCGTCATTACTGGGGTTTCTCCTGGATCCATCCTAATTGGGATAGCACTGAGCGTAGCTGCCTGCTGGGTCAGCGTTGCTGGGGGTACTGTAGTTACTTGCGTGTCGGCGATTAGCGGTGATGGGATGGCTTCAGGATTGGGTTGGCCAGGGAGAGCTACTGGGCTCCCTGTTATAGGGGTTGGCGCGCCTGTTGCTAGCGGTGCTACTGTGCGTACCGGATACGGCAGGTGTGATTGATCCCATGCTGCGCAGGTTGTTGGAGGGCGAGGTCTAGTGGGTCGTCCTCGGCCCATCATGAGAATTTCGTAAGTGTTACCTAATTCCTCGGCTACAGTCGGGTCGTGCCTAGGATCAGTGATAGGGCATCTGCATTGCCATTTTCCTTGCCTGGTCTATATAGTATTTCCAATCCCCCGAATTCAAGTAATAGCTCACTTCGCCATTGGGACAAACGTGAATTTCTGGGTGGTTTATCAAAAAGTGTTTTAAGTGGTTTGTGGTCTGTTTCGACGTGAAATTTGTGCCCTACGAGATAATGCTTGAAATGCAGTGCGGCCCACCTGATGGTGAGAGCTTCGGTTTCTATCGCGGGATACCTGCGCTGATAATCAAGGAGGGCCTTACTAGCGCATGCAATGGGTTTTATTCCTTGCTTAGTTTTCTGGGACAGCACTGCACCCATAGCATATCCAGATGCGTCCGTTTGCAGGATAAACGGCTGCGTAAAATCGGGGTGGATTAGGACTAGTTCATCTAGCAATGCTTGTTTAAATTTCTTGAAAGCTTCCTCGCACCTGGGGGTCCACTTGAATTCCGCATCCTTGCGTTTTAATTCATTCAGTGGTTTGCAGATTTCAGAGAAATTTTGGATGAATTTATGGTAGTACCCTACTAACCCTAAGAAACTTTGGAGTTGTTTCAACGTTTCCGGACGTTTGAATTCCTCTATGGCTATTGCCTTCTCTGGGTCTGGTTTGACGCCTTCAGTACTAATTATGTGTCCTAAGTATTTAAGGCTGCCTCGTCCGAAGTGACATTTGGAGGGTTTGAGTTTTAAGTTCGCCTTACGGAAACGGTCGAAAACCCGAATCAAGTCTGCCAGATGGGCCTCGAATGATGGCGAGAAAACTAGGATATCGTCGATGTATATTAGACATTTTTCCCACTCCAGTCCCTTCAAAATCATTGACATGCAACGCTGGAACGCTCCGGGGGACGAATTTAGGCCAAATGGTAGGACATTATACTCGTATTGTCCGTGTACCGTCACAAAAGATGTTTTATCCTTAGTTTCGGGATCTAATTCTAACTGCCAAAATCCTTTATTTAGGTCCAAACTAGACATTAATTTCGTATTCCTGAGACATCCTAATATATCGTCTATGCGTGGCAGTGGATATGCGTCTTGTTCTGCTACTGTGTTGACCTTCCGAAAGTCGACACAGAGTCGGAGAGATCCATCGTTCTTTGTTACATAGACGATTGGTGATCCCCAAGGTGAGCTCGATGGGGCTATGAGGCCTGCGTCTAACATACTGTTTAGTTCTTCCCTAAGTGGTTCGCGTAAGGAATGCGCCAGTCTATATGGTGCTTGTTTGATTGGCTTTGCATCCCCGGTTTCTATGCGGTGTCGGTGTTCAGTGTATCGTCCTAAGTCAAAATCATGCGTGCTGAATACGTCCGCATTTTCAGCAATTGCGGTTTTCAGTTGTTTTAACTCGAAGGGTGATAGTAGTGTCTTGTCGAAATCTATTTTACTTAATACGGTCTGAGCCCGTTCATGATCAATGGCGCGCTTACCTGCCTCGATATGTTCAATGATCCTTTCGGGGTGGGTAGTGCTATCGTTTATCTGTTTAGCCTCCTTGTGGTCCTCATATCATATCAAGTTTTGGTTCGTGTCCTTAAGGAATTGTATTGTTGGATTGCTCATGACCTCTATGTGCCCAATAGTTTGTCCCGAGTATATGGTGACCGGGGTGTTGCCAAAACTGATAACCGCGATTGGTATAGTCCGTTGACTCCTAAGCACTAAAGCGTGTGCCATTGCGATATCCGTCATTTCGGGAGCGGGGACAAATAGAGCGGGTCCCACGCCTGTGCCAGCAATTTCGGGGATAGCGTTGATAAATGTTTCTTTATTTGGTTCGATGGTGGTGAGTTTTCTGCACATAACCGCTATTAAGGGTGGGTCATAGCGCTCTAAACCGGCGAAGGGTATTTTGGCTTCTTCCTTGTCTATGCCAATTTCTAAACAGCGCTCGCGAAAATTTATGATGCATTTTGGCAGTTGCGGCAAGAAATTTGTTCCTAAGATGCAATGGTACGGAGCGGTTTGGGTAACGAAGAATTCCGTCTGCACCTTAATAGGTCCAATTGATAAGGGTACACTTATGCTACCGTCCAATGCTAATCCCTGTTTGGTGGCCGATACTATCCGCGTCGAGTCGTCTGGGCGGGGCTGAAGGCCTAACTTATTTACTAGGTGTTGTGATACGATAGAGACGTCCGCGCCTGTATCGATCAACGTGAGGACTGGTGTCCTATAGATGAAAGCGTTGATGAGCAACGGTGCGTCTATGTGGTGCATGGCATTGACTTGTCGGTGATAGGATACTGTGCGATGTCCCCTGCGTTGTGCACGCTCGGATACTGCGAACAGTTTTGTAGGTTCCACTAGGACAACATCCTCGTCCTCATTAGGGTTATTTAGTCGAGCCGATCGACGAGGGCTTAATGTCCGCAATTCCAGGTGTTCCGTGGAAGCGGCTGGAGCTGAGACTGTAGGCCGAACCGCATCTGGAGTACCATACTCGTTTCCAGTTTTGATGTTTAATTCAAGTCCCTTTGGGTCGGTTTGACTGCATGGTCGTTGTCTCCACCAGCGCTGCACGCGTCCCTTTATACATTTGGGGCAGAAGCCTGCCTTCTTTCTGAAGTAAATGATAGCCCCTATGCCCACAACTACCTGCACAACGAGCATCCAAAGGTAAGGAGCTACTCCCGTTGTCGTGATGTATGGGAAGTCGATCACCCTTTTTAACTGTTCGTCAGCTATCCGTTGGACCTGTAGGTTGGTAGCCTTGGCATGTTCTAATGAGCTCCAAGTGATAGGTCGAAGAGGAATATCTGGAAAATCATGTATGGTAATGTTAGGTCCGATGTTAACGGTGACCTCCTGAGCGTCTAATGTACTGGCGAGCATTAGTGGTCCGACCACTAGTTGAGTGTAATTGCTGTGTGCCAGCCATAGCACTCCATTTTCTGGTATCCTAATGGTTTCTCCGCGAGTTACATGGCTGAGGTGCTTTTGCTTGGAGACCACGGCTTTGGGCTCGGCGGTTCGAATTAGCACCCCTTGTGCGGTGGTGTATACGTCGGTATGGTTGACCATTGGTCCAACCAACGCGCTGTTTCTGCATATGCGGCGCGTGTCTTCGGGAGCGTCTTCGCCCATGATGATCCAATCCAGACAGCGTGACGAATGGTCGGTGGCCAAAGCGTGAACTTCACAAAAAGCGATGCCAAGTCGCGTGTTGCATGCGTGTAAGTTCAGCACCTCATATCGTGCCTGTTCGACTCGCGTGGCGTATTCTGGCAGAGGTAGCCTCATGTGTGCACTGCGCTCGGGTACGTTCCAACCGACGTTGTATATCCGAAAATAAGGCCGCACGTCGTCCGACGTAACTACCGGTACCCTTAAGATGAGTGCAAATTTGAACGTGCCCAGGTCAATGTGCACTGGGTAAATTTGCCCAAATTGGTAGGCTAGCGCCGGCTCGCGTATTAGTATGGTTTACCCTATTCTTGGATCTTTTTCGAACAAACGCTTTAGCGTCGCTGCATCCACCACTTTTGGTGATAGCTGTCCGCTCATCATGGCTTCCATGACGGCGTCGACCGAAGAGCGCAGGCTAGTGCGAAACATGTGATTTACTAGTTCGCGATGTACCTCGGTCACGTAGCGTTGTTCCTGACACCTAACCTGTTCTATCATGCCAACCACTTCCTGCATCTCATGGTGTAAGAAGGAGTCATGGTCCGGGAGTGAGTCGAGTTCGGAAACCACGTCGTCCGAGTCGAGCGTCACAATGGCGGGCATATTAAACTCGTCCTCGCTCATATCACTGGGCGCGATACTCAACTCGCTCTCAAGCTCCTCCTCGTCGATGAACGTTGTGTCCGCGTCCAGGTTTGCAATCGAGCCTGCGTCCATGTCATCGTTTGGATCCGCTTGCCAGATATTTTGCGCGGGCTGGCGCAGCCATAATGGTCTCAGGTATAACAGTTCTTCGCGTTTCTGCACGCTGTCTACTTGGTTAAAAATAGCATTCGCTATGACTGCATATACGATGTGGTCAATTGACAGCACCGGTGCAATGGGACCGGATTCGCCATATTCGGTGACGAGGTAGTCCAGCAAATACGGTGCACTGGTCACAGTTTCTAACCATTCTAAGTTAGCTTCCTTGTATGCGGTCAACTCAGAAGTTGTGTGTAACCCATATGCACGACTTGGTTGGATAGTAATAGTTCCATTTCGTCGGACTATACCGTATTCAGCAGACAAATTTCCCGTATAGTCCCATTCGCCGTGATAGGTGATGAAAGTGCAGCCGCGGGTGGGCATAAAACTAGTGTTGTGTCGTCCCTTGCACGCCTGGCATGCCTGAAGGATAGGAATCTGAGAACGGTATACTTCAGTAATGGCCTCAGTAATGCTCATCGAGTTCAACACCCGGGCAACTAATTCCAGTAAGCCTTCGAGGTGTCTCACCATGCTACTGCTGACATGAATCCCGGCCATAGTGTGCAAGAACGGAGATGCAAACCCTAACAGCCCGGATACAACGGCAGCGTCCCGCCGTCGCTCCAGTGGGGCCGTTCCAGCTACTCGGATCCTGAGCAATGGTGGGCATGACAAATCCGCTCCGACACAGCTATGACTCTTCGATAAAACAAAGCCCTAGCGAGTACCTGTTCTCTTCCTGGGCGTAGGCGAGGTGGTGTGAATGAATAGCGGGGTACCTTCCCGGGTCCCAGGGTTATAATTGTAGGTGCAAACTCGGATTCCGGTCCCAGTAATATTAATCGTTCCTCTTTGGGCAATCCCTGCAGAATTAAGGGTTCTACCTTTTCTTCAGTAGGACCCTTGCAGAATATCTTTCTTAGTGCGAGATCAGGATTGTGTTGTGTATTAGTTGGCGTGCTTAGTGGATGCATGGCCTGTTCAGGTAGTGCTATCGAATCGTACTTACGTTCTGTGGTGGGGTTCACGTCAATGGGGTCCCAAAGCGGTCTAATTCGCAAAGATCTAGGTGTAGCCAGTGTTTGTTCAATTGTGTCCATCAGATTGACCGGCAAGCCGGTCCTCCCATATCCGATTTCGTTCACCATTTCTCTGCTTAGGTAACAGGTAACTATCTCTGGTTGTGTTGCTGATTGTTCCACAACTCGGTTACTTGCTCGGGCGTTTATGTCCAATTCGGGTACCATAGGTTTCACAATCATAATATTCGAGCTTAGGCTAGCAGTTATTGGTTTCCTTACGTCAATATTAGGTTCCACTTGTTCCTCCGGTTCCAATGTCTTACTCTCATCGTTCAAGATTAGGCTCGTTGTTGGTCGACTATCATGATCATCCACGAGAGAAATATCCTCGGCTCTCGGCTCAGTTTCGTCTCCATGTGGCTCGGAACCCGTTTCACTCACAAGCAGCACAGCTTCTCCTCCCGGTTCTACACACACACTGGAGGCATCGGTTCCGGCCGAGTCACATTCGAACGCACACATGTTCACCTGCCGGTTGGATTGACTATACCACGACAGACTCAAACCGCAGTTTCCGACCTGGTGAGATCCCACGGCTCCTACACGTAGGGATCGGGCTCTACACGAGTTTGATCCTACATATAACCTACAATTTTGAACGGAGCTCGGGCCATCGGGACGGCTCGCTTCCCAACGCCTCCCTTCTCCTGGCCAGTGTCCTCTACGGTCTTCCCCGGCCTCTAAAGAATATAGGGTACACATACGCTCTCGAATTTTGAACGGAGTTAGGACAATCGGGCTGACCCGTTTCCTGAAGGTCTCCATCGCACCTGACCAGTGTCCTTTACGGTCTTCCCCGGTCGGTTGAAACGCTACAGGGGCCTCACACGGCCGCCCTAAATTGGTGGGAGCCAGTTTAGTATCGGATGCATCCACTAGGTTAAGTTCATTTAGTTCCTTAGGTTCTCGGTTCCCTTCCGCTAGGTTACTTGGTACTCCATTCCATCCGCTAGGTTCCGCTAGGTTAAGTTCCATTAGGTTCTCCATATCCGCTAGTCCATTAGGTTCCATTAGGTTCACTAATTCCTCAGCAGGTTCTTCTGGTTCCGCTACACACATACAATTTTGAATAAGCCTGTGGAAAGTCGCGGGTTCACCAGGTTGTGCCGTGCCGGCGTTAGAGCCATCGCCTGACACGCGACCCCTATTAAACGGCCCCCGAAGTCCGAACGGCGTCTCTCTAGGTTCCATTCCATTAGGTTTATTAGGTTCTCCATCCGCTAGGTTCTTAGGTTCCATCCGATGTGCAGCCGCCTGAGATGGGTTACACGTGCCAGCGTTTGGGTCATTGCTAGACACGGATGCCCTATTAATCGGCCCCCGAAGTCCGAACGGCCATCTCCCATATTTCTCACTCGGCACATCAGGATCATTAGGTTCCTTTGGTTCCATTAGGTTCTCGGTTCCTCCTCCCCTCTCACTCCTCTGCTCGGTATCTCGGTACTCTTCACTTCGCGCTGACTCCATTTTGGGATATACGCATAAGTCGGTTGGCCAACCATTACACACAGAGTTACGAGTCACACCCTGCGCGCCAGGGGTCGGAGACAGTGAAACCGAGCGCTGTTCAGTTTTAAAGTTAATTTGTTCCATGTTACGCCCTACTTTTACTACGTTGGTTAGTTCGCTGTCAATTGCGTTGTACTCTCCATTGTCGCCCCACGACCTGGTCGCTTGCGGCAATATTCGTGCTGCCGTTTGGTTCGTTTGCAATAAATTTAGCTGATATGGGGTTGGTTCGGGTTCAAATTCACACTGCCCTTCGTTTTCTACTTCACTATTTGGGTCCTCGTGTGCGTGTTTTGCGCTGTCTCTAGTGATCATTGCGTTAATTTGTGCCGATCGGGCACTCAAACCTGCTCCCACGCGTTCCTCTAAGGTTGACATTTTGTGTCGCATAACGTCTAAACGATGCGCGAGCTCGGGGTCAGCTGCTCGAGTTACTGACATAACTCCTACGTTGCGGCGACCTGCTTGTTCATTTTGACTCATAGGTGCCTGTGCAGGCCTAGCTCGAGGGGCTGCCCCTGCCTGGTTAGCGTTGTTCCATCCGTTACTAGGTGTACGCGGGCGGAATGGTGCTGCTTCAGCCGACAATGGTTGCCGTGGGCCTGTGTAACGTGCGTTGGGTGCAGCATTATAGCTATTGTGCCAATTGTTAGGTCCGTTTGTATCGCAGCCACGCGATCGGTTGTAATATTCATTCCGGCCGTAGTTTCCGTACGCATTCGGGGCAGGTTCAAGGCGGTAATATCCTTGCTGCCCGTAACCTACAGGTCCTCGCTGATGGTTCCATTCATCACGTCGCGAAGATCGGCCTGCTCCCCGGTGCTCAATTACTCGGTATCGGGGGCGGTTGCTGTACTGCGGTGGTGCGCTAGGATAACCGTTAATGGGTGCGGGTGTATTCTGCATGTAGCCTGGGGCTGCGCGTGTTGACAAGCGGGTGTATTCGTTTAGGAGTGGATCATACACGTCAGTTCGGTAGTACGGGCATTCCCGTGCAAAATGTCCTACGAAACCGCACCGAAAGCACTGATTGCCTACAGGTGCTGCTGGAATAGCGTTAGCGCCGGCTGCCGGGGTTACACTATTCTGCATCATCGCGTTCAGTTGGTGCTGTTCGGTGCGTTTGTCTAGTAGATCAATAAGCCGAGCGGTCGTGACATCGCTACTGGCTGCAGTGCGCTTATTCTCATCTAGAGCTTCACGGATTTGGTCTACCAGTTGGGTATTCTCACTTCCTTGCGACATGCAGTTTACCGTTTTGGACCGGCTGCTTTTGCGAACCGGTATTCCTATTACCTCCTTCTGTGAAGCTAGAATAGCGTCCTCCTTGTATTTTAGCTTGTCCATCATGTGTTTAAAAGACGGATAGGTCTTTCCGACTACGCCAGATTTTAGTTCCCGTCGTAGTCCTTGTCGGAGGAATTTCTGTAATATGCGTCGCGTTGTTCGCCCTCGACCTCCGGGAACGCTTTATCCACCAGGTTTTGCAAGTCAAGTCCGTACAGTGCAACTGATTCGCGTTCCCCTTGCACTCGCATGCGTAGCGTTATCAAAGCGTCCTCGTCGCGTTGCGATGACGAATACACGGAGCCCATGTTATAACAGAGAGCCTCATAAGTTTGCTTTTGACAGTCGGGAAAGCTCTCATATATTTTGAGGGCTTCCCCCTTTAGGACAGTTGGAAAACAAATCAATTTCTGGTCCAATGTCCATCCGTTCGCGTCGATCAAGTTGTCATACGTAGCCAACCAGGCTTCAAAGTCCTGTCCGTCGGCTCCTGTAAATGGTGGGATGTCCCGTACTTGAATGATGGGACCCGTCGTCGTTCGTTGCGTCAACTGCTGCAGAATTGCAACTAGAGGGTCTCCCGAAACGGTGGAGGCTGGTCCATTGGTACTACCAGCCGTAGTGGCAGCGCCACTTCCTGTGTTCGTTGTTCCCGCTGCGCTACTTATTGGTGTCCTATTTGCGCTCGCTGGTAATGACATTTTTGAACCTAATTTGATTACCAATCCCTATTTGTTTTGAATTTGTGTGGCGTCCGTGGTCCCAGTCTGACGTGGGTACGGATGATAAGATATATACTCTTCTATATGTGTTTACTTTACCGCGGAATTCTTTACTGTCAAGTAAGATTTCAGTTCCCTAAGTTACTACTAGTGTATTTACTCCTCAAATATGTAGCTGATCGTGTAAAATTTTCGCTCCGCTTCACTTTATGAGTTTTCTCCTTATTACACTTGCCTCGTATAACCTACGGGTTCCCTCACAATTCGATGCTTTTCCGTTGCACCAGGGGATCTGAATCAAGGAAGCCCTACTCGGTGTTAGATCGACAGGGTGAAACTCGTTCGATTGTAGAGTTGCACGCCATTGAGAAGGTTATACTGAAATTCTATACGGCGAAAGATCGATGTGGGCCGTGTCAACTCAACAGTTATTTCCACAAGGTAATTTAAAGTCCTCCAACGAACGACCAGGCCCTGCCTAAGTCTCAGTTTGGAGGTACGTGCAAGCGAATTCAATCGGATTCAGATTCAATTCTAGTCAACTGCCCTTATTCGCTTATTGTCTAATCAATACAGCACTATTTATAAGCCTAAACATTCACTTTTTGCAATAATAGATAAAACACTATGTTATAAACTATAACACCATGATATCATCAACATATATATATGCATACTGACCCTTAAACGAATTTAGTTCGCCAACACCAAATTGTCCTTGATCGATCGATACTCGGTAAACGGTCGTGTCCACTCGATTTTAACCAAACGACAACTAGCAGTCGTAGCCCGCGATTGTGATGTCCCGATCAATGGTAAATAGCCGCTGCGGCAGATGACGATATTAGCTGTTGTTTACCGACCAACGAGGCACCGATCGTTGTCTCGATTCGAACGGTTTGCGCTGAGGACAATCAGGCGGCTAATGTCCCTTTCGAACCGGAGCGATTGGTTGGAGTGACCAAAGGCAGAGTTAAATTACCGCCAATCGCGCAAAGTCAATAGTTCAATCGATCTGATATGGCGACGTGGCTGGCAAATTCGTCCAGCAAGCACACAGTTCGGCAATAAGTCAATGTCAATCGAGCGGCAAATAAGTCCAGAAGATGGAATCAGTATTATTAATGGCAATAACTAATCGTATCGGATGTTCGTCCCTGAACTAAAAACCTGAAATATGGACCAACACCATCAAAAGCGGTTACATTTTGAGTCAGCACGAACCCGGCACCAAGGTCGAACATTTCCCGCATAAATCCACTCAGGCGTCCCTCGTGTAGAATTCCACCGCGACAGCCTCGTTCTTCCTTCCCGCGCACCACCCCTGGAGCGCTGTGCCTGTGCAACGTTAGGTTGGTCAAAATCAAAATTTGACCAGTAGGTCGATGAGAAAGCGTAAATTTTGACTACTGAGCACAGCATACTACGACCACGTGACGCTCCAGGGACGGATGTTACATATTATTGATATTTTCATTATCGTTAAACAACTGAGACACACTACTTCGCAAGGCAAAAACAGCTATATTTCGAACACTAGTTCAACAGTACCGACAACTACAACCGTGATATCTCACAGTCAAAACGCTACGAGTGATTAAATTCTAGTTATGCGAGAGGTCCGGCATTGATTAGTTTTAGACTCGTTCATTCCCCAAAATTTATTGACGCCTCACGGCGTGGCCCCCACTTTATATGTACTAGCTAGGACCAGTTCTGGCCCTAAGGGATCCCAGCTGCACCACTCTCAATGTACACTGTGGTGCCCGGACAACCCCGGCTTACACGATTCCCCGGTGGACTCTGGTCAGACCGATAGGAACCGCTTAGCTTAGCAGGCCGCCGGCGGGTTTACCAGGGTGTTCGGCCTGGCCCCTATAATGGCCCACGTATCTAGTGGCATGGAGGTCCCCCCGAGGGAGGGTCATCCCCTAAGCCTGCTCACAGGTAATAAGGCTGACCCGTTATTCCCTCGAATTCCACTATTGGGTTCTGAGCCAAGGCACTGAGGAAATTCTCTCAACGGAGGGGTCCCTTTACCATGAAGGGCTGCCTGGGCATAGTGGTTGCCCTGAAACTTTCGGGCCCTGGACCGGTAGTATTTGGGTTGAGGTTACCTTGGCTAGATTGGGAAGTAGTGAATGGGGCTCAGCCTTTCTGTAGTATTTGGAAATTATGGGGAAACGGGTTGACCAAAATTTGTTCAGGAAACGAGGCGAAAGGAAACGCGGGAGAGTGCGAGTTCTACCCTATTAATTTATTTGACTGATGTGGCCATCTTCAGGATGGACCAAGAAATTGAAATAAGATTCCGGTCAGCGAGATCGGCGAGCGGAGATAAAGCGGGAACGGCAGGCGCTAGCGTTTTAGGGTTAGCAGGAAACGTATTGGGAAGGGGCTACGACTTGCAGCGGAATGTCTGTTCTGAGCGGAGAATTCGGTGACTCTCGCAAAGCGGGACGTCGCTTCGACTTAAGGAAATTCAAATCGCCTAGGAGTGCCTAATGTGATTTTCTAAGTCGCCTAAAATAAGTGCACACTTCAACCGTTTACTCTTTTTGTATTAAAATTTTTTGGCACTCCGCAAACATTACCCAATCGGGCACACTCAATCATAATAGCACGACAGTATACTGCAAGATAAGCATGGTATAAAATGCGGGTCCAACACGTAGCCCGTATCGAAATGATTTCCCAAAGTTTCAGCCTTACTGAACATAAAATTTAACAAACGAAAATCTTCCGACCCCAGACCTTTAAAGAGTAAGTGCGATCCTCTACAGTTTCCGAGTTTGGTTGGGATGACGCAATTGCATTCTGTGAGCTCCAGTTGGGCCCTTTTAGAAACGCGGAACCCTCTACCCAAAATTTTACTAGGTGGACCTTAAGTTTTATTTCGCTCCCCGTTAGTAACATATTTCCGGCGGCACTTCTAACTGCCCTCCCAAAATTTCTTTGTTTAATACACCTCTAAAATTTTCTAAAAATTTTCTTTTACTTGAATCTGCTTGGCTTAACTAATAAGACGCGGCCCAGCACTTGTGGGAGCGCGGGGCATCCGTTGGACACCACAGCACCCACAAGGGCTGCCCTTTAGTGCTTAGGCCTACGCGAGACAACCTTCGGAAACTTTTGATGTGTAATCTCTGGGCGGGCCCCTTCCACGCGTCCGCAGTGTGAAGAGTCCACCCAGGTTCATCTTGAATGCGGTGCATTCGCTGATCCCTATAAATTTTGTAAAAACGAAAACTCTCCCGCCGGCTAAACGGGTACGTGCAAATAGCTGATTTCCTAAGAAAAATTTTAAAACGATCCTAAATACGTCCACCGAGCGTTGCAAAACACCACCCGGCCGACGGGGAACCAGTCGAGAACACCTGCACCCCCTCTCCCTTTTTCTCCACCATTTTGACCCCAACGTTACTCGTTTTTTGTCCAAAACTCAGCCCCCTCTTCCCCTAGCGCGGGCGCAGCACTTACGGGAGCGCAAGACATCCGATGGACGCCACAGCACCTGCAAGGGCTGTCCCTGGTCCTATGCTCGGTCGGAACATCCAAAACGCTGACTCAAAACTGGAGGGGCACTCCACACGCGTCCGCAGTGTAAAGCACTCCCCCAGTTAAGCAAAACCAAAAAAAAATCAAAACAAAACAACCAGAAAGAATCCTAACTAACGAGAGAAACCGCGGCGACAACCGCCGTCAGCTTCAAAGCTCAAACTCCGACTGGCTCCAATGTCGAAACGGGCCATCTGCTTTTATACCTAAGCTTTAACTCCCCCCCGCCCCATAACGATAACTTTTCGGGCCCTGGTTGTCCTGCTGTGGGCAAACTTAAGAGACCCTACGAATCAAAACTTGCCAATACGAGTGAATACATAGGAAAATAATATATATAATATAAATTCGACGACACGCGTACAAAAACTTGCCAAGCACAGATCCATATACGTACAAAACAATAAAGCCCTTGTATGCGACGATAAGCACTACTCTAGCAGCAGACAGCGGCTAACGATGTTGCCCACAGCAAACAGTGGCCGAAACGTGCCAAGTCGGCTCTGTAAACAACTAAACCTCGCACTGGTCGGTGCGAGAAAATTTTTAGGGCGAAATATAACGGCGCTCAGGGCGCCGTTGGCTCATAGGGATATCGGCACATTTTTGCCGATATCTCGAGAAGGAAAAACAGCAGGCGGTCAGGCAGGACCAGAATCATGCCCTGGCAGACCGGCTGCTGGAGAACTTTAAATTTTGACCGTATCTCCCACAGGAGGCCCGTTAGAGGCCGTTTTAGGCGCCCAAAAATGAAAATTTTGGGGTCCCATTTAAGTTTGGAGGATCCTGAGCGGACCCGTGGGGGTGGGCAGCCCCGGTTTTCAGCTAAACGGTCAGGGTTGGACCCAATAAGTGTCCCGGGCTCCAAAAATCGGGAACTTTTGGTTATTTCAGGTACCCTTTTGGGCTCAGAAAGTTGGAGGCTTAAGCGCCTGTTTGGGGATCCGTAAGTAGTTAGGGGAACCAAATTTTCTGACCCGCCGGGGCGATTTGACACCCCAGTAGAGTCCTTAAGAGGGTTTAGTCACCCCTATTCCCCTAAGTTCAGTGGAAAGCCCAAAAATTGGATTTTCGTGTCGCCCCCTAAAATGATGTCTTAGAAGGTTTTGTATAATTTGATTCGACCCGCCTTTAAGAGATTTCCTTGATTTGTCCGGGTATTCCTTGACTCCATAAGATATACATATATAAATATACATCGAGTATGCGTGACACTACTCAAAACGCACAGCAGATATGCCTAATGGTAATGATTCGGCGTGTGCGCTGGGATCGGCCCGGGGCGACCAGTTTTCTTGTAACACCAAAAATCCCTGAAACATCCGTTGGTCCCCGGCCTCTCCGAAAGCACACCCGTTCTGCGCACCAAATATAATAAAATAGATAAAACAATTTATACACCAGACAATCCATCAATCATTTTCAAGAGGATCGACCGGACACCCCTAATAGTATCCCTGTCTTTCATTTTCAGTGCCAAAATCACCCCGGGCACCTTCGGGCGGTGGAGTGTGACCTTACAAATACAGCATAAATGAAGTACAATTGTTCATTTTTATAACAATAGTAATAACACTACACAATGATCCTTTTATCAGGAGGCCACACTCCGCCGGTATCCGGTCGTCCATTCCCATTTCTCCTATGAATTTAGTATACTTTTAACGTTCTATCGTTTTCTTGAAATTGGGGCTGTTACATTTGCATCGCACACTAACCGGAAACAAAAGGAAAACAACGAACGAATGGGGATTCTACGCTGCTGCTCGAGTTCATACAATTGGGGACATCGAGTGCCACCCAAAGATGCAAACGGCTACGTCCCCCGAGTCATTCCCTTCATCACCTATAGAATTTAGCTCAACCCTAGTTATAAGCAACTTTTGACCGTCTCCTCGCATCGTAACCTTTTGTCTACAGCCTAAATACGAATTGCACGTTAGCCGAAACCGTCCCGGTTCGTCGCCTGTCGGAAGACGGTGCACAATATAAATCGAAAGGGAGAAACAGAAAGCAGTCTGGCCCCTTCGACCTGCCGAGATGACACGTCAGGAGCAGCAGAGGCTTTCGGTCAAGGGCCAGGACTCCCGGTTACCGTAGCTGCACGACTAGGGGACGCCCGGGCTTTTCCTTCTTTTGTGAAAATTGACGCAATCCCAAATTTATAGAAAACCCGCGGGGTATCACCCGAGAAAAGTCAAAACCGCGAGACGATCGCGACTGTCTCGATTCCTTGACTACTTCGAAGGGCACCAGCTTGCCCTTTCTATTTCCTGACAGTTACCTTGAAAACCGAATCATTTGCTACAGAGTAAAATTTGAATCGCTACTGCTTAGAATAGAATTTCGAGTCGCTATCGTTGATCTTAGCTTAGAAATTTTACTCTCTATCTTTTGCCCTAGAAATTTTGATCACTCCTCGGACCTATAAACGGAAAAGATGCCCGAGGAGCGGGGAACCAGTCGAAACACTCGTGAGTATAAATTTTCAACGACTTAGCAATATTTTGCAAATTTTGACTGGGCCGTCCTTTACGAGCGCGCGGAGCATCCTTCCGACACTCCAACGCCTGCAAAGGAAGACCCTCCACGTGATCAGAAAAAGCGAACACCAGGGGAGGCTTTCCACCGTGGGGGCACGGCAAGAAACCACCCCGGGTACATCTAAACTAACAGAGAAAAGGAGAAACAAAAACCTACGGCGACGAAAATTTAAAAGAAATGGCGACAACTGCCAAAACAAAAGTTTTAATATTCGACTGGTCCCGATCGGGGAATCGAGCAGTCTCTTTTATACCCAAAGTTAGACCCCCCTTTTGTCCTCTTGCTGTGTTCGTTCCGCTCGCCCTGTAAATTCGAAAATTTGAAATCTGGCACATCTCCTTAAAATGATACACTACCAACAACTATGTATGTACATACGACACACAAACAAATATAACGAGCAACGTCAAAGCTGAAATCAATAGTGGCCGCCGAGAAATAGAAATAACAACACAGCCTACCCAATACAGCTAAACTAATGTGTCTATCGCCCTGGTCAATATTAATACCCATAAGCAGGGTTTGTTTTTCGCCCGCCGCCAACAACTGATAAACAACTAAACCTCGCGCTGGTCGGCGCGAGGCCTAGAATTTTGTGCGATATAGAAGCGCTTCAGGCGCTCTAAACGAGCAGGGATCTTTGCACATTTTTATTTATATTTTAGGAACGCAGCAGAGTAGGCGGCCGGGGGCGGGATCATATCCATGCCCTGGCTGGTCGCCTACTCATGAGAACCCCAAAATTTATGTAACTCCCCTAGGAGGCCCGTTAGAGGCAGTTAAGTGCGTGCATGATGGGAAAAATTTGGGTCCCAACTAAGTTATGGTGACCCCGTGGAGTTCCGTTGGGGCGGGTGGCCCCGGTTTTCACTAATATAGTTAGTACAGGACCCAATTAAGGTATAGAGTTCAAAAAATCGTGGAGTTTTGGTTGAGGATGTGGTAATTTAAGGCCCGAAAGTTTGAGAGTTTAAACGCTGGGTTAGGGGTCCATAAGTACTTACGGGTTGGGAGTAAGTTGACCCGAACGAGAAATTTTAAAGCCTTATAGGTCCCTAAATACAATTCTATCACCCCCTTTTTCCTAAACTATAAAAATATCCTAAATTTTCAAAATTACAAAACACCCCTAATAGGTTAAAACCGTTCCCGCGCGGCTTTAATTTAGATTTTCCTATAAATTCAGAACGTCCTACAACTGTCCCATCATACAAAAACTATTAAATAATCATACATAAAAATTAACTGTCTCATGCTCCTGCGTGTCAGGACAAATCTTCCCGGGTACCAAAATGTCATGAAAACTCGAAAACGCATTTTTGTCCTGGGGTTTCGCACAACACCCCGACCCATCCTGACACTTGGCACCATACACAATATGCATTCAATTATTCAACGATAATCATGAATATGTACCATTGACGGATGTGCACTGGAAACTACCCTGGGGCACCTAATCAACAAAATTGCTAAGTCCGATTGTGATAGAACGTGAAATCTTTTCGCTTGTCCCCGGCCGATTCGACCACGCATCCGTACCACGCTCCAATACTAATCACTTATACAATAATACATCAATATTATTCACAATGTAATAGCATCCTGGGATCGATCGGATACCTTGCCAGTAGAATTTTGGTTCAATTTTGGTGCGAAATAACCCCGCGCACCTCGGGCTGGTGGAGCGTGATTATGCATTTACAACAAAACAATATAGTATTTCATTTTATTAAACACAATTATTAATGATACATCAACGAATCGCTGGACCACGCTCCACCGGTATCCGATCGCCCTTTACCCGCTTAAATTGAGGCCCATATGGCCTGATTGTGAGTATTTAAGACTCAGCATAAAAACACAGACTGTTACATCTCTTAAATATTTTTGGATTTTATAGTCTCCTTACTTATGGTGTAAAGTTAAGTTTGCCGAGATATGAAAAGAAAGTGAAAATTTTGCATGATTAGTTCCAGGTGATGTACAGCCCTTGATATCAATTAGTATGTAAATTTGAAAATTTAGCCCCTTTGAGCTTAAAATTACGGTAAATTTCAAAAATTTGCCAAGAATTCCCAAAAATTTCCTAAAAATTGTTAAAAATTTGCTAAAACGAGGGTAGAAGGACGATCAATTTGTTTGGTTATCACCAAAAACGCGTCCCTTCTCCCTTTATTTTCGGTAATTTTGGAAGTTTTCCCTTATGTGTTGTAATATGTTATGATTGTTGTAAAATCTGTGTATCTCTGAAAGTATTCCCGAAAAATATTATTTATTGTCTGTGGAAGCACTATGCCACCTTGTCCACATATAACATAATGATATATATACAGTTGCATTTTCATTATAATATCCAGCACGTACCTCCAAAGCTTCGGGGTGGGATTGGTCCCCTACCCTAGTTTTGAGGTAGCCCCTAGGAAAACGTCCGGCTGCCGGGGTACCAAATCCCAGAGGTTCCCATTATTTAAAATTTCGGTAGTCTTGCTGGATAATTCAATATTGGGTTTTGCTTAGTTCGCTCTAATTTTGGTAGTAGATGCTATCATGATCAGGTTATTTAGGAGCTATCTATACCACTCGTGATACTTAGTTTGACCAATTTAGTTTGTATTGCAGTTATACTTTGTTCGCTCTAGTTTAAGTACCAAGCTTTCCTATTATTAGGTCATTCAGAAGTGGTTTTGGTCCGCGCGTCACTTCCCTCATTGCGCTCGCTTACCGCATTAGACGGCCGAGTTCGGCGTCGCGCATCAATTGGCTGACCCATTCCCGCAGATTACGCAAGCAGTACGTGGAGACCATTGGTTCCTCGCCTTGTGGGTGCTCCTGCCATTCCATGTGTGGTTCGTCCCGTTCCCAGGCGTCAACGGAATTAAAAGCGACGGGACAGTTCGGGAAGTAGACGTTATGGAATGCGTCGTGTTGCTGCCGATGGTTAGCGAAAATCCGCTTAAATTCGACCGTCCAAGACATTGCGTCTTGGTTAGTCGCGGCCCATCGGGGTATCGGCGGTGCGACGACAATGGGTGCCCGTGTTTTTACTCGCCGAGATAGCATCCCTAGGTGGCGTTTGATCTCCTTGAAGGCTGCATTTGGGTTGGTCGCATGGAGCTGCTCCAGTTGCGCCTTCCGGTAACTGTATTGGTAGCCTCCAAGTAAGATGACGCATTTGGTTAGCGGCGTCAGGACAGCGCTGGCGAGTTGGATCATGCGTATCAGCGTGGTGCCAGGCCATGCGCAGACCAGACACTTGTTGTCGTTGGCTATTTCTAGCAACGGCAGCGTGAGCGCGTCGCCCATGATGATGACGTGCGGCCAGCAAGCGTATCCTGAGGTGAGGTATTCCCGCACCTCCGCTAGAAGTCGACCCATGACGTTGTGACAGTGTCTGGGTTGTTCGCCTTGCCGCAGTTGCTGGACCGTGCGTCCGACACCCCAGAAGGTATCGGTGGTTACCTCCAGGAGCGGTCGATTGCCAGTGAGATGTGGGATCCGCGCATAGCTCAGGATGGTAAATTTGTGGAGCAGGATCGGGCGCATGATGTGTTCAAGCAACTGTTTGAGCCGGGCGCTTGTGATGTTGTCGACCAGTTCGTCCTTTAGCGCCCGTGCTCTTGCCTTTATTTGTTGCGGCGTCCCGATCATGTCCATCAGTTCCTTAGCCGCTTCCATCAGGCCAAGCACGAGAAGCACCCTTACCTGATAATGCTGTTAGACGATTGGAGCCGTCGTGCCGTCGTGATGGAAAGGGGTCGGAGCTTCGTGCATGTTAGATAGCTCCGGCCATTCGGTGCCGTGTGATAAAAAGGGAACATACGGCTGCGTCTGGTCGACGTGGTAGGTCGGGATGCTGGGCAGGCGGTATGTAGTTGCTTCGGGCTGGGCGTATGGTCCGGTAGTTGACAACCGTCGGCCTAGGCCGCCTTCGGACCGTCTGGTGTCGTTGCCATTGCGTTGCCGAACGCTATGGTCCAATTGACCGTCACTGCGTCGCCGAACGCTGTTGTCGTCTTTGTTGTCCTCACCGCGTTGCCGAACGCTGTTGTCCATCTGTAATAATATAGCTGTTATAGATGGTTGTCCTTTCCCTTATAATAGTCAATTTTAGCTGCGCATCTGTGTATGGTTAAGTACGGTGGTGCACACAGTTTCTAATTCTACTCTTGATTTCTTGCGTGTGTCCTCAGGTGGAATTCTCTAGGTGCTGGGGAATCGCGTTTTCTACTGCTTCAAGGTGTTCTATAGCCCCTTTCTAATCATCTACTTCCTTATGCTGGAGGTACCCACGTGCGAATGAATTCCTTGATAAGCTTTATTCTTCATCGTCGCCCCTCCGTTGTTCGCCGAGGCGAAAGAGTCCAGTGCAACGAACGTAGTACCCCACCCAATGTCGCCCATGCTTCGCTGGTATAATTTGTGGCGTTCCACTGCGGTGCCGGCGGAGCGACGTAGACGGCCGCATTTTCTCGGAGGCGCCGTTCGAGCACCTCCAACTTCCGCTTGATGCGTTTTGTGAACGCGCTGGGAGAGTAAACCTTTCGGCCTGCCTGCCATAGTCCGTCTGCGGCGTAACGAAGGCGTTGGCCCATTCGATCAGGTCTGGCATCTCCATGTGGGGCCAGGCGAAGACCAACCAATGATGTTGGTCGGCGATGTTGAGTAACGGCAACGCTTGTTCGTCGCCCACAATTACGACCTGGGGCCATCGCACGAGGCCGTCTCGATGGTGCGCCCGAATCTCTTCTAGTAGCCGACCCGTCACGTTGTGGAACGTGCGGTCGCAGCAGCAGTCAATGTGGGTCGCGCCGGTTCCCCAAAAATCGTCAAACGATGCGTTGAACAGGAGCTGGTTGCCGGTGGCCTCCAACTCCTCCGCATATTCGATCATGCTGAATTTGGCCAGTAGTATTGGCCGCATGATATTCGGGTAGCAGGATTTCAGCATGGAGCGTCTTTTAAACAGTAGCCGGCGATGAAGCGCTACGCTGCGGAGCTGCAGTTCAGTTGGACTGATGTCCGCTTCGGCTAACTCCTTTGCGGCGTTGTTGAAACCCAATAACTCCAGTACGCCGAGATGGAAGTGTTCGGTCGCGCTGGATAGGCGCCGCCCGTTATGTTCGAACTTGTCGACCGTTGTTGTCTCGTTGGTAATCATGGGCCGGCGAGTCGCCTTGGAGGCGAAAATCTCCACTCGCGGCCCTGAGTGCACTCGATAAAGGGGCACCTTCGGATAGACGCCGCCGCCGCAAACCATCGGCACGTGCTGCACGCCCTTTGGCAACATTGGCATCCGAACGTCGTAGGTGCTGTAGCTTCGTCGCATCTATAATGTGTATACTGGGAATAAGTTTGAGTGCAGAGATAATCTTATTCACCCGTGGATATATTCCTAAACCCCTCATGAATTCCCCCTTTTTGTTAGATAGTCTTGTTTACTTGTGTTGAGGTACGTGCGAATATGGTTAGGATTAGTCTACCTGTGGGTCAGGGTCGTCCGAGTCAGACTCCTCGTATGGTGGTGGTCGAGGGGTTCATCGTCGCCAAGCTGCAGGGTGTAGTTCCTGGCTAGAAGGATATCGGGGAAATGAGGTCGGTGGCCGGGTCCCACCTGGGGAGCGTTCTTCCATCAAAAGTTGTCGTGGAGTTAGACTTGGTGTGCTTGTCATTGAAGTGGTGACACTAGTGGATTGGGCGCGTGTAGCAGAGGCTAGCCTAGTTGAGGTGCCTGCAGTTTCAGTAACGGTCGTCCCTGGTTCCTGGAAGGTTACACGTCTATGGCTGCGTAGGGCGTCTCCTACCTGTTCGTTTGATGCTGCGCCGTATGGCATAAAGACCCGATCCCTGGCCTGGCGATGTAGTAAGTGCCTGGCTGGGACCGTCGCGGCTTATCACTTCAGAGGAGGTAGTGGCAGCGGTGGTAGGGTGTACCAGCTCAGTGATAGTTACCGTGGATGGTTCTGGCTGGCCAGTAGTACCAAACTGGATGGTAGAACCTCCTCGAGCTGATACAACTTGTTTCCGTTGGGTGGCCCGTCCAACTAGTGCCTTTCCTCGCTCTTCCGGTGGTGCTCGTGTGCGGGGAGAGGTACCTAAGGTTAAAGCGTGGACAATTCCTCTTCGGGGCGCTGGTGGTTCACCCTGGGATACATCCCAGGAATGATGATCATGTTGCGGTACACTTACTCGCAATAAATACAATAATGTCCTATTGAATCTTTCGATCTCACCATTTGCCTGAGGGTGGTAAGCTAAATTCATGTGCCGAAATATCTGCCTTTCTTGACATAGGTTCTCAAACATATGTGCGGTGAAAGCACCTCCTTTGTCAGAGTATAGCTCTCTGGGAGCTCCGTACTTGTTGACTACCTCATACAAGAATATGTGTGCGGCTGTGTGTGCATCCTGGTGCCTTATTGCTACTGCTATCGCGAATTTGGTGAATTGATCGATGAATGCAATAACATAGCGGTTACCCGCTTGCGATCTCACTTGAATATCGAGTATGTCTACGAATACACGATACATTGGTTGATTTGCCAACGGAACCCTACCCAATCCGGTGGTTATCCGAGCAATCGGGTCTTTTGCGGATTGGCATAGAGAGCATCGCCTGATCCATTGCTGTGCGTGTTCCGACATACCTGTCCAGTTGTAAAACTGCTTTAACTTTGCTAATAGCCGATCGCGGCCAGGATTTCCTCCGTATAAGTTGTTATGTTCATGTTTGAGTACTTGTTGTACTAATGTAATTGGGACGCACAACTTGTAATTTATGTCCCCTGGTTGTAATGGATGCATATATAATATTTTCGTGTCTTGAGCTAGCTCGAAGTAATGAGCTCGCATTTCTATTCTTAGTGCGCCCAATTCGGCCTTAGGCCGGGTTTTGTTGTATAGATACCACCAAATAGGACCCAATTCCGGGTCATTTCGTTGAATGTATGGTAGGAGTCGTACTAAGTTAAAATCTGGGAGGTCTGAAAAGAATGGTAAATATATGTTTTCGTGGGTGTCTTGTGCGTCCTCGATCCTGACAGTTGGTAGTATTTCAGTTTCGTAATGCATCATTAATTTCATGAGTCTGTCGAATTCCTGCTCTGTCGGTAGTGTGGTTGCTCTTAGTCCTACAGTTTCTGATTCAGGCCGGTGTGGCCTTTTAGATCCTCGAGCCTGAGGTCCGACTCCAGAACCCGAGATAGTTGTAGTGTGAACCGACATTCCTGGTGTTTCCCCAGGATCCATCCTGATTGGGATAGCGCTGAGCGTGGCTGCCTGTTGAGTTAGCGTCGCTGGGGGTACTGTAGTTATCTGCGTGTCGGGGACTAGTTGCGATGGGATTGCTTCGGGGTTTGGCTGCCCTGGGGGAGCTATCGGGCTTCCTATTATAGCTGTTGGCGCCCCAGTTTCGAGCGGTGTCACTGTGCATACGGGATACGGCAGGTGAGATTGATCCCATGCTGCGCAGGTTGTTGGTGGACGAGGGCCGCTGGGTCGTCGTCCCCGACCCATCATTAATATTTCATATGTGTCTCCCGTTTCTTCATTGATGTGTGGGTCATACCTAGGATTCCGCGACAAAGCATCGGCTTTGCCGTTCTCTTTACCTGGTCTATATTGTATTTCGAATCCCCCAAATTTAAGTAGTAGTTCACTACGGAACTGGGATAAGCGTGAGTTCCTAGGTGGTTTGTCGAATAAAGTCTTGAGCGGCTTGTGGTCAGTTTCTACATGAAATTTGTGCCCTACCAGGTAATGTTTGAAGTGTAGCGCGGTCCATCTGATCGCGAGAGCTTCAGCTTCAATTGCGGGATAGCGGCGTTGATAATCTAGTAGAGCCTTGCTTGCGTATGCAATGGGCTTTAAGCCTTGTTTAGTTTTCTGCGAGAGCACTGCGCCCATTGCGTATCCTGAAGCGTCCGTCTGTAAAATGGACGGCTGTGTAAAATCGGGATGTATTAATATGAGTTCATCTAGTAGCGCTTGTTTTAACTTCTTAAAGGCGTCCTCGCACTTAGGAGTCCACTTAAATACTGCATCCTTGCGTTTTAGTTCGTTCAGTAGTTCGCATATATCTGAGTAGCTCGGTATAAATTTGTGATAATAACCTACCAGTCCCAGAAAACTTTGAAGCTGCTTCAATGTCTCCGAGCGTTTAAATTCTTCAATCGCTATTGCCTTCTCTGGGTCTGGCTTCACGCCTTCTGTGCTAATTATGTGCCCTAAGTATTTTAAACTGTCTCGGCCAAAGTAGTGGCATTTTGATGGTTTTAATTTTAAGTTTGCCCTGCGAAAACGATCGAAAACCCTAATTAGGTCTGATAGGTGATCTTCAAACGTTGGTGAAAATACTAGTATGTCATCTATGTAAATCAAACATTTCTCCCAATCTAGCCCTTTCAAAATCATGGACATACAACGTTGAAAAGCCCCTGGGTACGAATTTAAACCAAACGGGAGGACGTTGTATTCATACTGCTCATGAACCGTTACGAAAGATGTTTTTTCCTTAGTTTCTGGGTCCAACTCCAGTTGCCAGAAGCCCTTATTTAAATCTAAGCTAGACATTAGTTTAGTGTTTCGGAGGCATCCTAAAATATCGTCTATTCTGGGTAATGGATAGGCATCGTGTTCTGCTACTGTGTTTACCTTCCGAAAGTCCACACATAGTCGGAGGGAGCCGTCACTCTTGGTTACATACACTATCGGTGATCCCCAAGGTGAACTTGATGGTGATATTAGTCCCGCATCTAGCATGCTATTTAGTTCCTCTCTGAGCGGTTCACGCAAGGAATGTGCTAGTCGATACGGTGCTTGCTTAATTGGCTTGGCATCTCCGGTCTCTATGCGGTGTCTATGTTCGGTGTAGCGTCCTAAATCAAAATCGTGCGTGCTGAACACATTTGCGTTTTCAGCAATTGTGGTTTTCAACTGTTTTAGCTCAAACGGAGACAATAGGGTCTTATCAAAATCTATTTTACTCAAGACCGTTTGGGCTCTTTCATGGTCAATTGACATTTTTCCTGCCTCTATGTGTTGGATGATCCTTTCAGGGTGCGCTGTAATGTTATTTAATTGTTTGGCAGGTTTGTGCTCCTCATACCGGATCAAATTTTTGTTTGTGTGTTTCAAGAACTGCACGTTGGGGTTCATCATTACCTCAATGTGGCCTATTGTTTGTCCGGCATAAATAGTGACTGGTGTGTTTCCGAAATTAATTACTGCGATTGGTATAGTTTTTTGGCTCCTTAATACGAGTGCATGTGTCATTGCGATATCAACCATTTCTGGTGCGGGCACGAATAGTGCCGGTCCTACGCCTGTTTCAGCTATTTCGGGGATTGCATAGATAAATGTTTCAGTGTTTGGTTCTATTGTAGTGAGCTTCCTGCACATTACTGCGATTAGTGGTGGGTCATAGCGTTCTAAACCTGCAAAAGGTATCTTAGCCTCTTCCTCATCCACTGCTATTTCTAAGCAACGGCCCTTAACTGGGTCCGACTCCAGTTGCCAGAAGCCCTTATTTAAATCTAAGCTAGACATTGGTTTAGTGTTTCGGAGGCATCCTAAAATATTGTCTATTCTGGGTAATGGATAGGCATCTTGTTCTGCTACTGTGTTTACCTTCCGAAAGTCCACACATAGTCGGAGGGAGCCGTCACTCTTGGTTACATACACTATCGGTGATCCCCAAGGTGAACTTGATGGTGATATTAGTCCCGCATCTAGCATGCTATTTAGTTCCTCTCTGAGCGGTTCACGCAAGGAATATGCTAGTCGATACGGTGCTTGCTTAATTGGCTTGGCATCTCCGGTCTCTATGCGGTGTCTATGTTCGGTGTAGCGTCCTAAATCAAAATCGTGCGTGCTGAACACATTTGCGTTTTCAGCAATTGTGGTTTTCAACTGTTTTAGGTCAAACGGAGACAATAGGGTCTTATCAAAATCTATTTTACTCAAGACCGTTTGGGCTCTTTCATGGTCAATTGACCTTTTTCCTGCCTCTATGTGTTGGATGATCCTTTCAGGGTGCGCTGTAATGTTATTTAATTGTTTGGCAGGTTTGTGCTCCTCATACCGGATCAAATTTTTGTTTGTGTCTTTCAAGCACTGCACGTTGAGGTTCATCATTACCTCAATGTGGCCTATTGTTTGTCCGGCATAAATAGTGACTGGTGTGTTTCCGAAATTAATTACTGCGATTGGTATAGTTTTTTGGCTCCTTAATACGAGTGCATGTGTCATTGCGATATCAACCATTTCTGGTGCGGGCACGAATAGTGCCGGTCCTACGCCTGTTTCAGCTATTTCGGGGATTGCATAGATAAATGTTTCAGTGTTTGGTTCTATTGTAGTGAGCTTCCTGCACATTACTGCGATTAGTGGTGGGTCATAGCGTTCTAAACCTGCAAAAGGTATCTTAGCCTCTTCCTCATCCACTGCTATTTCTAAGCAACGGCCCTTAACTGGGTCCGACTCCAGTTGCCAGAAGCCCTTATTTAAATCTAAGCTAGACATTGGTTTAGTGTTTCGGAGGCATCCTAAAATATTGTCTATTCTGGGTAATGGATAGGCATCTTGTTCTGCTACTGTGTTTACCTTCCGAAAGTCCACACATAGTCGGAGGGAGCCGTCACTCTTGGCTACATACACTATCGGTGATCCCCAAGGTGAACTTGATGGTGATATTAGTCCCGCATCTAGCATGCTATTTAGTTCCTCTCTGAGCGGTTCACGCAAGGAATATGCTAGTCGATACGGTGCTTGCTTAATTGGCTTGGCATCTCCGGTCTCTATGCGGTGTCTATGTTCGGTGTAGCGTCCTAAATCAAAATCGTGCGTGCTGAACACATTTGCGTTTTCAGCAATTGTGGTTTTCAACTGTTTTAGGTCAAACGGAGACAATAGGGTCTTATCAAAATCTATTTTACTCAAGACCGTTTGGGCTCTTTCATGGTCAATTGACCTTTTTCCTGCCTCTATGTGTTGGATGATCCTTTCAGGGTGCGCTGTAATGTTATTTAATTGTTTGGCAGGTTTGTGCTCCTCATACCGGATCAAATTTTTGTTTGTGTCTTTCAAGCACTGCACGTTGAGGTTCATCATTACCTCAATGTGGCCTATTGTTTGTCCGGCATAAATAGTGACTGGTGTGTTTCCGAAATTAATTACTGCGATTGGTATAGTTTTTTGGCTCCTTAATACGAGTGCATGTGTCATTGCGATATCAACCATTTCTGGTGCGGGCACGAATAGTGCCGGTCCTACGCCTGTTTCAGCTATTTCGCGGATTGCATTGATAAATGTTTCAGTGTTTGGTTCTATTGTAGTGAGCTTCCTGCACATTACTGCGATTAGTGGTGGGTCATAGCGTTCTAAACCTGCAAAAGGTATCTTAGCCTCTTCCTCATCTACTGCTATTTCTAAGCAACGTTCCTTAAAATTTATGATGCACTTTGGCAGTTGGGACATGAAATTTGTTCCTATGATGCAGTGATAAGGTGCGGTTTTGGTGACAAAGAATTCTGTTTGTACTTTATGGACTCGATCGACCAAGGTACACTTATACTGCCATCCAAGGCTAGTTCCTGTTTAGTGGCAGATACTATCCTTGTGGAATCGTCAGGTTGCGGCTGGAGGCCTAATTTATTTACCAAGTATTGGGATACGATGGGAACATCCGCCCCCGTGTCTATTAGTGTAAGTACCGGTGTGCGGTACACAAAGGCGTTGATTAGCAAGGGTGCGTCCATGTGATGTATCGCGTTTACCTGTCGGTGGTAGGCTACTGTACGATGTCCTCTGCGTTGGGATCGCTCAGATACTGCGAATAATTCAATAGGCTCTACTAGAACGACGCTTTTGTCTTCGTTGGTAGCGTTTATTCGTGCTGAGCGACGAGGGCTCACTGTACGTAATTCGAGATGTTCGGCGGAAGCAGCTGGGGCTGAAACAGTTGGTCGAGGCGTATCCGTGGTGCCATACTCATTGTCCGTCTTAACGTGTAATTCGGGTCGCCTTAGTTCTTCCTGACAACATGGTCGTTGTTGCCACCAGCGCTGCAGGCGTCCCTTTATACATTTAGGACAGAACCAAGCTTTCTTCCTAAAGTATATTATTGCCCCTATTCCGGCAATTGCTAGCACAATGAGCATTCATAAGTAAGGGGCTACGCCAGTGGTAGTGATGTATGGGAAGTCGATTACCTTCTTCCACTGCTCGTCTGCTATTTGATGGACTTGTAAGTTCGTCGTTTTGGTATGTTCCAACGAACTCCATGCAATTGGTTTGAGCGGTATATCCGGAAAGTCGTGGACAGTGATGTTAGATCCAATATGAATTGTGACTTCCTGCGCGTCTAGTGTGCTAGCCAGCATAAGTGGCCCGACCACGAGCTGGGTGTAGTTATTATGCGACAGCCACAAAACCCCGTTGTCAGCAAGTTAATTGTCTCTCCTCGGGTAACGTGAATAAGATGTTTCTTCTTGGAGACGACGGCTTTGCGTTCAGTTGTTCGAATAAAGACTCCTTGGGCTGTGGTGTAAACGTCGGTGTGATTAGCCATTGGCCCGACCAATGCACTGTTCTTGCAGAGCTGGCGAGCTTCATCAGGAGCGTCCTCGCCCATGATGATCCAGTCAAACAGCGCGACCTGTGGTCGGTTGCTAATGCGTGTATTTCGCAGAACGCAATACCCGGTCGCGTGTTACATGCGTGTAGTTTAAGTACCTCGTACCGTGCTCGTTCAACCCGTGTAGCGTAGTCAGGAAATGGTAATTTCATGTGGGCGCTGCGTTCTGGAACGTTCCAGCTGACGTTGTAGATTCGAAAGTAGGGTCGGACGTCGTCTGACGTAACTAACGGCACCCGCAATATAAAGGCAAATTTAAATGAACCCAGATCAATATGGACTGGGTATATTTGCCCGAATTGGTACGCGAGTGCTGGTTCGCGTGTTAATATGGTCTGCGCTATCTGCGAGTTCTTCTGGAATAAATTATTCAGCGTGGATGCGTCCACTACCTTTGGTGATAGTTGACCGCTCATCATGGCTTCCATGACGGCATCAACCGATGATCGGAGGCTAGTGCGAAACATGTGGTTAACTAGCTCGCGGTGGACCTCAGTTACGTAGCGTTGCTCTTAGCACCTTACCTGGTCGATTATAGTGACCACCTCCTGCATCTCATGATGTAAAAATGAGTATAACTCCTCGTTGGCGTGTGTTAGTTTCATGATCGCTCGCTAATTACCATAAGCTACATTGTAAGTGTTTCTCATTTCCTTAGATAACGCGAGCACTTGTTTATTTAAGTCCTTAAGGTGTACAGCATTGGTGAACGCTACACCTACACCTAGAAATCCTGTTACTACGCCTGCGGCTCCAGCTAATGCGGCGAGAAAACGCTTCTTCCGAATCTTAGGTTCCTCACAGAGATGAGAATTCGCTTCGCAATACTCGCGCATTAATGCCATGTAGTAACTAGTGTCTAGTACGCCTTGGTATGTGCTCCTTAATTCTTTTTCCAATTCTTGAACTTTCTGCTGTAAATCCGGCATGGTAGTACAATTTGGGTTGGGACAGCAGTTACCTAAACATGGCTTACCCCGAGCAGTGTATGCACACCACGCCATACCCGATGATTGCCTGCTAGGTTGTAGTCCGTCTAAAGATAGCCGTAAAATTATTGGTAGAAAGGTGGATTGCGAAGCGGTTATGACTAAGCCTTGCGGTTCGATTAGCGTGCCTACCTATTGATTACTATGGCTCCTAGGCGTGCGACCTGGTCCGAGAATGGTGTAGCAATTGCGTGAGTTTGCCCTAAGTGGTGGAGGATCAGTAAAATCATTAGTGTTCCCATTAATTTGGTTCCTTTCTTTAGCAAACCTACCGCAGCTTCTATACTCCGTCCCAATACGTCTGGAGAGGACCGTACCGACCCGGTCGGTGATGTTCGGTCACTCCCGTTAATAGCATCGTCATGTCCGTTGCTGGCAGGTTCAGTGTCCACAGAGAGACTTAACTCGGAGATGAGGTCGTCCAAGTCGAGTGATTCGATTGCGGGCATGTCAAATTCATCTCCGCTAGCGTCACTGAGTACAGCAGTCAACTCGCTTTCAAGTTCCTCTTCGTCGAGAAATGGTTTGTCGGCGTCATGGTCCGTGTTTGGAACTTGGTCCATGTCGTTCATTGGGTCATTTTCGCATTTCATCTTCCCCGAAACGTAACTTAGGCAGTGCGAGAATGTAATGGGAAAATTTTCCGTGGCACTCAGGTTTGACTTCGGGCACGAATTCTGAATCCGACCCCAGCAATGTAATTCGCTTCTCGTCTGGTAATCCTTGTAAAGTCAGAGGCTGTACTATTTCGCTGGTGTTATCTATTGCGTGCAATTTTCTCAATATGATATCTAGTATTTGTTGCCTATACACTCGTGCTTTCCCTTGATCCAGCGTGTACTTATGTTCTATCAAATTTGTGCGGGTGTGGTTAATCGTGGGACCCATTCCTACTCGGCCGAAAGTTTGTACGTTTCCCAATGATTTAGGTGATTTTAGTGCTTGTTCGATTACTTTTGTCAAGTCAACCGGCGCTCCGGTTGGGTGGGCTCCTATTTCACAGGCTGCTTCCGTACTTACCTGACATGTAACAATCTCCTTTTTTCTTTCCTGTTGCTGGATTGTCATTATGTTTGTTCACTCGGTTCTGTCATTTACTATGGGTGTTATCACAACTTTCGAGCTTTTGCTAGTTACTATTGGTTCCTCCTTATCCACATTGTTCTCCTCTGCGCTACTAAGTTCCACGTCTCTGTCACTAGGTTCCATAGTTTCACAATTGTTATCTCGATTGTCATGATACTCTAGGCCTGCAATGTGTTCGGCATTCGGCTTGGCGTTGTCTCCGTGTAACCCTAAACCCTTTTCTCTCACATGCTGCACAGTTTCTACCCCCGGTTCTACACTCATTCCTGTGGTGTCGGTTCTAGCCGACTCAGACTCAAATACACACATATTCACCTGCCGGTTGGAGCTACTATGCAACGACAAACGATAACCGCGGCTCCCGACCCGATCGGGCCCTACGGCTCCTACACTTAGGGACCGAACCCTATTCGAATTTGGTCCTACACATGAATTATAATTTTGAACGGAGCTCGGGCCATCAGGACAGCTCACTTCCCGACGCCTCCCTTCTCCTGGCCAGTGTCCTCTACGGTCTTCCCCGGCCTCTAAAGATACTAGGGTACACATACGCTCTCGAATTTTGAACGGAGTTAGGACAATAGGACTGACCCGTGTTCCGAAGGTCTCCATCGCACCTGACCAGTGTCCTTTACGGTCTTCCCCGGTCGGTTGAAAAGCTACAGGGGCCTCACACGGCCGCCCTAAATTGGTGGAAGTCAGTTTAGTTAAGTTGGATGCATCCGCTAGGTTAAGTTCATTTAGTTCCTTTGGTTCTCGGTTCCTCGGTAATCCATTCCATCCGCTAGGTTCCATTAGGTTCTCAGTATCCGCTAGGTTCTTAGGTTCCCAATTAGGTTCTGCTAGGTTCACTATTCCATCCGCAAGTTCTTCTGGTTCCGCTAGACACACACAATTTTGAATAAGATTTTGAAAATTCGCGGGTTCACCAGGTTGTGCCGTGCCGGCGTTAGAGCCATTGCCAAACACGCGACCCCTATTAATCGGCCCCCGAAGTCCGAACGGCGTCTCTCTAGGTTCCATTCCTTTAGGTTCTGCATCCATCAGGTTCTTAGGTGCCATCCGATGTGCAGCCGCCTGAGATGGGTTACACGTGCCAGCGTTTGGGTCATTGCTAGACACGGATGCCCTATTAATCGGCCCCCGAAATCCGAACGGCCATCTCCCATATTTCTCACTCGACACATCAGGATCATTAGGTTCCAGTATGTTCTCGGTTCCTCCTCCCCTCTCACTCCTCTGGTCGGTATCTCGGTACTCTTCATCTCTTCGTGCTGACTTCCTATCGGGATATACAAAAAGTTGGTTGGCCAACCATTATTCACAGAGTCTCGGGTTACACCCTGCGCGCCAGGGGTTGGAAACAACAAAGCCGAGTGCCGTGTGGGTTCAGTGTCATTATGTGTCTTACTGTGTCGGAATTCTCCATACTCAAGTGTCTCTTCCCCATATGTTCGGTATGCTTCGATGCCACTCCGCGACCCGATCGCTTGTGACCATTCTCGTGGTATGTCCCTATTTGATTGCAATAAGTTTACTTGATACGGACCTGGTTCTGTTTCGGCTTCCTCTGAATATTCTTACTCAGTTTCAAAGTTTGGGTCATTTTGTTCATGCTCTACCTCATCTTCGGTGACCAACATGTTAACTAGTTCCGAACGGGTGCCTAAGCCAGCTCCTGCGCGTTCCTCTAGCGTAGACATTTCATGTCGCATGACGTCTAAGTGGTGTGCTAGCTCAGGATCCACTGCTTTGGTCACTGACATTACGCCGGCGTTACGGCGGTCAACTTGTTCGCTGTTATTTATTGGTGCCTGCGCGGGTCTAGTTCGAGGCACTGCTCCTAATTGATTCGCGTTATTCCACCCGTAACTCGGCGTGCGCGGTCGAAACGGCGCAGCTTTGGCCGACAATGGTTGGGGTGGTGTATCGTACCGCCGATCAAATGTTGGGTTATACCCGTTGTTTCGCGGGTTATACCCATTAGCGCTGCGCCCGCGAGATCGATTATAATATTTGGTCTGGCCACTATTTCCATACATGTTGTAATTGGCGGGCTCTGGGCGATAGTATCCTTGCTGCCCATAACCAGTGTATCCCCGCTGATTTGCTGGGTTGTTCCAATTATCGCGTCGTGAGTAGCGTGCTCCGCCTCTAGGTTCAACTACTCGATAGCGAGGACGATTATTGTACTGCGGTGGTGGTCTAGCATATTCGATAGCGGGTGATGGCGGTGCATTGTACGTGTAATTGGGCACTGCTCGCGTGGCTAAACGCGTGTACTCATTTTGCAATGGATCGTACACCTCCATTCGAAAATACGGGTGCATTTGCGCCTATCTGCGGTGCTCCATTATTCTGCATCATTGCATTTAGCTGATGTTCAGTACGCTTGTCTAGTAGATCAATGAGCCGAGCGATAGTAGCATCGCTGCCGGCTGTAGTGCGCTTGTTCTCATCGAGTGCCTCACGTATTTGGTCTACTAGTTGGTTATTTTCGTTTCCCTGGGTCATGTAATTAACTGTTCTAGATCGGCTACTTTTGCGAACCGGTACTCCGATGACCTCCTTTTGGGACGCTATAATGGCGTCCTCCTTGTATTTAAGCTTATCCATCATATGTTTGAAAGATGGATAAGTTTTCCCTATCACGCCAGACTTTAGCTCCTTTCTCAGTCCTTGTCGCAGGAACTTCTGCAGTAATGCGTCGCGTTGTTCACCCTCAACCTCCGGGAATGCTTTGTCCACTAGATTTTGGAGGTCAAGTCCGTACATAGCGACTGATTCTCGTTCTCCCTGTATGCGCATGCGTAGCGTGATTAATGTATTTTCGTCCCGCTGCGAGGAAGAATACATGAAGCCCATGTTGTAACAAAGGGCTTCTTACGTTTGTTCCTGGCAGTCTGGGAATCTCTCGTAAATTTTAAGCGCCTCGCCTTTTAAGACAGTCGGGAAGCAAATCAGCTTCTGGTCTAACGTCCATCCTCCATTCGCGTCCGTCAGGTTGTCATAGGTGGCTAGCCATGCCTCAAAGTCTTGTCCGTCAGATCCTGAAAACTGTGGGATGTCGCCTACCTGTATGATTTGCGCCGTCGTCATCGTCCGTTCCATAAGCTGTTGTAGGATTGCCACTAGTGGATCTCCTGATACAGTGGGGCTGGGTCCATTTGTACTACCAGCCGTGGTGGCCGTGCCACCTCCTACATTTGTTGTTGCTGGGCCGCTAATCAGCGTCCTATTTGCGCTCGCTGGTAACGACATTATTGAATTCCGAATTAATAATAATACCTAATTGTTTTGAGCTGTAGGGCGTCCGCGGTTCAAACCTGACTTGAGCACGTATGTTAAATGTATAATTAGATATATATTT
Source organism: Trileptium ribeirensis (assembly GCA_030248225.1). NCBI lineage: Eukaryota > Metazoa > Nematoda > Enoplea > Enoplida > Thoracostomopsidae > Trileptium > Trileptium ribeirensis. Next base: position 137,270 of record JASANE010014152.1, read on the forward strand.
GTTTACTTTATCTTTGAATTTCTACTGTTAAGTAAACATCACTGTACCTGTGTGCCTATTCCTTGAGTATGTGGCCGGCGGTGTAAAGTTTTCGCTACGCCGATTGCTTCTTATTACTCTCTAAGCGCTGCACCAAGCAAGTTAGCTAGCGAGACGTGCACCGGTCAAGCGGATACAATAAAAGCGATCCTCAAAATTCACCCATAAATTCTTTTTTGTTATTCGAACAAAGGAATGACTTTCTCCAGGACGAGCCAAAATTTAATTTCAACGGTTTTAGCTTGACAAAAATTGACACCTTATCAAAGTGGCAACTACAACCCTAGGTTGGACCGGCTTGGAGGTACGTACCGCAACTATGCAGCTAAAACAAATTACCTCTATTCAGTAAATAATTCAAACGATGACAATTCGTAACAAGCTATCGATGGGTACTTTGCTGCAGTAACACACGAACAAAGGTTATCGCTATAACAGACGGCCCTTGCCGTTAATCTAAACCAGTATTTATATAATACAACATTTTGCCAAAAAGGTTATCAATACTGACCATTGTCTAATCGTCCACTAATTGAGATACGTAGTTTCCACAGCCGGAGGACGTCCAATTCGGTTGATCCGAGCGCTCTAGCCGAAGTTGAAGTGGATTGTAGACACCGAATGATACGCGACGGCTTGGCAAACAATGACAACGTCTTTTGCTGTCTGATAGCTGAAAATATTCCGCTTGACTTGATCTTGGAGGCAAGCAGCTTGTATGAAGGATTAGATTAAGCGTTAAACGTTCCTGACGTGACAGTTATAAAACAATTACCGCTGTTTGAGTAGCCGGAACTGCAACGGATGCACCTGGTGCGTAGTAATTCTGTACGCCTCGATAAGTCGACTGAAGTCAATGTCCCGAAAATCCACCCTTGGAGAAGACAACGCGAATGCCCGTTGCACAATTTGGCACTAGATCCGCAGTCGACTTGAGCAATTAACTCACTGGCCCGAACACGACAGCAACAATACGGTAGCAGTGTTTATAGTCCAATGTCGATCGTAGCAAATTACAATATCGTTACTGTTCGAATATTATTCCTCTATTTCGTTATAACGAGTAGTATCCACTAGCATTTAGCTGCTGCGTATCAAACAGGTAATAAATACATCGGTAACAGTTAAGTCAATAAGGTCGCTTATGGCTTAAACACTGCTTCAAGCTTCCACAGTTCAAACATCACTCGCAATGCGCTAAGCCACCAACTGTCCCTCATGATCGATAAAACGTTTGCTTCCAGTGGCGTTATCATGATTCAATCACTCCGAAACTCACTAGCATGGGCTCCATGACTCGGAAAGCACTACTATTAAGCGACAAGCTTCCTAAACCTACTGAGCTCTGCGACAGAACGCCTGACAAGATTCAACTAGCGAGCGCGCCTTAGTAACTATGCTGGGCTCCCGAGTCACGAAGGCCATATCTATTACATACCTTCCATACCGCTTCAATGACTACTACAGTTTACTTCACAGAACAATATTAACTATCTAGTAAGATTCGCTGCCGTCATCGCGTAAAGTAAAACTTCCAAATTACAACCAGGCGAACTTTTCGTAGATGCGAGAGGTCCAACACCCGTTAATGAAAAATTTGTTGCCCTAAGAATTTGAGAACGTTCTCACGGCGTGGTCCCCACTAACAATATGTACTAGGACCAGTTCTGACCCTAAGGGATCCCAGCTGCACCACCATTTTCCTAAGTGTGATGCCCGGACAACCCCGGCTTCCACGACTCCCGGGTGACCTATGCGATGACCTAGGGGAACCGCTTAGCTTAGTAGGCTGCCGGCGGGTTTATCAGGGTGTTCGGCCTGGCCCCTATATCGGCCCACGTATCTAGTGGTATGAAGGTTCAATTACTTTACTATTGAACCCGAAAATTTTATATTTTGTCCACTTCAAAATTGGCACCCAATCGGGGTGTACGGAATACTATTTACAACAAGCATACACAACACCATTATGGTCGGGTACCCTGCAAGATACCCTGATGCCAAAATTATCCCTTTCTTGAACGTAAAACCTTTAGTCAAAATTTAATCGATATGAGCCCGACATTTTTTTTTGATGGAAATTCGCCCGATTGCCGAGGGACTCCTTAGTTCCACTCTTCTTTAAAATAAAAAGGTTGTCCATCCATAAAACTGCGACATTTTGTCCCTTACGTACTAAAAATCCCAGATGAAAGAAGCGAGCCCCTTTAAAATTTTCGTTAAGCTCTGGTCCGCAGTCGTTTGCATCGCACACTAATCGGAAACAAAAGGAAAACAGCGAACGAATGGGGATTCGACGCTGCTGCTCGATTTCATATAATTGGGGACATCGAGTGCCACCCGAAGATGCAAACGGCTACGTCCCCCGAGTCATTCCCTTCATCACCTATAGAATTTAGCTCAACCCTAGTTAGAAGCAACATATGACCGTCTCCTCGCATTGTAGCTTTTTGTCTACAACCTAAATACGAATTGAACCTTAGCCGAAACAGTCCCGGTTCGTCGCCTATCGGAAGGCGGTTCACAATATTGGTCGAAAGGGAGAAACAGAAAGCAGTCTGGACCCCTTCGACCTGCCGAGATGACACGTCAGGAGCAGCAGAGGCTTTCGATCAAGGGCCAAAACCCCCAGCACTCCCGGTCACCGTAGCTGCACGACTAGGGGACGCCTGGGTTTTTCCCTTTTTTGTGAAAATTGACGCAATCCCAAATTTATAGAAAACCCGCGGGGTATCGCCCGAGAAAAGTCAAAACCGCGACGACGATCGCGACTGTCTCGATTCCTTGACTACTTCGAAAGCACCAGCTTGCCCTTTCTATTTCCTGAGGGTTACCTTGAAAACCGAATCATTTGCTTCAGAGTAAAATTTGAATCGCTACTGCTTAGAATAGAATTTCGAGTCGCTATCGTTGATCTTAGCTTAGAAATTTTACTCCCTATCTTTTGCCCTAGAAATTTTGATCACTCCTCGGACCTATAAAAGGAAAAGATGCCCGAAGAGCGGGGAACTAGTCGAAACACTCATGAGTATAAATTTTAAACGACTTAGCAATATTTTGCGAATTTTGACGGGGCCGTCCTTTACGAGCACGCGGAGCATCCTTCCGACACTCCAACGCCCGCAAAGGAAGACCCTCCACGTGATCAGAAAAAGCGAACACCAGGGGAGGCTCTCCACCGTGGGGGCACGGCGAGAAACCACCCCGGGTACATCTAAACTAACAGAGAAAAGGAGAAACAAAAACCTACGGCGACGAAAATTTAAAAGAAATGGCGACAACCCCCAAAACAAAAGTTTTAATATTCGACTGGTCCCGATCGGGGAATCGAGCAGTCTCTTTTATACCCAAAGTTAGCCCCCCCTTTGTCCTCTTGCTGTGTTCGTGCCGCTCGCCCTGTAAATTCGAAAATTTGAAATCTGGCACATCTCCTTAAAATGATACACTACCAACAACTATGTATGTACATACGACACACAAACAAATATAACGAGCAACGTCAAAGGTGAAATCAATAGTCGCCGCCGAGAAATAGAAATAACAACGCTCTAAACGAGCAGGGATTTTTGCACATTTTTATTTATATTTTAGGAACGGAGCAGAGTAGGCGGCCGGGGGCGGGATGGTATCCATGCCATGGCTGGTCGCCTAGTCATTAGAACCCCAAAATTTACGTAACTCCCCTAGGAGGCCCGTTAGAGGCAGTTAAGTGCGTGCACGATGGGAAAAATTTGGGTCCCAACTAAGTTATGGGGATCCCGTGGAGTTCCGTTGGGGCGGGTGGCCCCGGTTTTCACTAGTATGGTTAGTACAGGACCCAATTAAAGTACAGAGTTGCAAAAATCGGGGAGTTTTGGTTGAGGATGTGGTAATTTAAGGCCCGAAAGTTTGAGAGTTTAAACGCTGGGTTAGGGGTCCATAAGTACTTACGGGTTGGGAGTAAGTTGACCCGAACGAGAAATTTTAAAGCCTTATAGGTCTCTAATTACAATTCTATCACCCCCTTTTTCCTAAACTATAAAAATATCCTAAATTTTCAAAATTACAAAACACCCCTAATAGGTTAAAACCGTTCCCGCGCGGCTTTAATTTAGATCTTCCTATAAATTCAGAACGTCCTACAACTGTCCCATCATACAAAAACTATTAAATAATCATACGTAAAAATTAACTGTCTCATGCTCCTGCGTGTCAGGACAGATCTTCCCGGGTCCCAAAATGTCATGAAAACTCGAAAACGCATTTTTGTCCTGGGGTTTCGCACAGCACCCCGACCCATCCTGACACTTGGCACCATACACAATATGCATTCAATTATTCAACGATAATTATGAATATGTACCATTGACGGATGTGCACTGGAAACTACCCTGGGGCACCTAATCAACAAAATTGCTAAGTCCGATTGTGACAGAACGTGAAATCTTTTCGCTTGTCCCCGGCCGATTCGACCACGCATCCGTACCACGCTCCAACACTAATCACTTATACAATAATACATCAATATTATTCACAATGTAATAGCATCCTGGGATCGATCGGATACCTTGACAGTAGAATTTTGGTTCAATTTCGGTGCGAAATCACCCCGCGCACCTCGGGCTGGTGGAGCGCGATTATGCATTTACAGCAAAACAATATAGTATTTCATTTTATTAAACAGAATTATTAATGATACATCGACGGATCCCTGGATTACGCTCCACCGGTATCCGATAGCCCTTTACCCGCTGAAATTGAGGCCCATATGGCCTGATTGTGAGTATTTAAGATTCAGCATAAAAACTGGGGCTGTTACATTAGTAGCTGAATACCAACGTAACAACTGAGAAAAACGCACGCCAGGTTGCTTACGAAAACCTTAACTGTTGGACGCTAATGGGAAATTTAATATTTGTCCAGCTGTTACTGAAATCAAATTAACCACACGGTGAGTAGAGACTAGCAAAGCATTGCACAATTATTTAACGAGTGAACATAATACTGGACGCCGACCGCATGAAGTCAACCAGGATGGTATAACGTGGATGTCGTGTCATGCATTTAACTGTTACACCAAAATGGTGGACTGCTAATTCTACCAAGGCCGCAGGATCCGAATCTAAAAGCGCCGAAAGGACCAACCGGCACCCTTTCCGTGAACAGAATGAACCTCCCTGAGACATTGGATGTTGAACGTGTATGTCTATATTCGAGTAGCTGTAATCATATGTGCACTCTCTCGACACGTATTATAAATTAGCCTGTTTGGCGTATTAGCTAAACTAGAATGACATGGCCATATTATTCTATATGTTTTTACGAAACAATACATACGTTTCCAAAGTAAAACGGTACTCGATCATGTACACAGAATTTTTAATTGTACAACTTGCAAAATTTTGAGAATGAGGCACTGGTCTTTAATATTGTCACCTCCTCTTTGAAAAAGAAAATGCTAATTATATTTTGTAATCAGTATGTTCAATTAAATCTTTCGATAAGTTTAGCGTATGGACTGATGCCGTGCAGTACTGTTAAAAAGAGCTTGAAGCAATTATAGTTAGCATACCTCGCTATTGTTTATACGTAAATGAAATTTTTTTGTAGACAAAATGATTTATCAGGGCATTTCATTAAATGCGGGTTAATGAAACTCATACTGGAAACTATAGTTTAACACTCATTTTGCGGTTACTCCAGTTTTTCTGGTTTGGTATATGACTAAAATAAACGTAGCGCTACCATTTAACTATTGCCGGTCTAAATTGCTACCATGGTACCTTAAATAGGCTCAAGGAGCTGAATTTGGAACGACGAAATGGCCGCTTAGAGGAGAGTATGCATACTCTATCCGTTTCCTCTCGCTTTGCAAGTTAGTAGTACTATACTACTTAAGGAAAGAAACGATATAACTTTGTAATACTTGACAAGATAGTGCGCAGATGGTAAGGGTCACTCGAATAGCTATGAACATAATTTCATAGTATGCCCATTGGCCTACTATGAAACTAACTACATTCATTACGATTGGTTTCTCGCCAGCTGACCAACAATCTAGGCTTGAATAGGTTAAGTCATTATAGTCTTACGTGATGTGATTTCATAGGGTTGGCGAGCAGTATTCTGTTCACTTGTTACAGCTAAGTGCAGTTCCACGCTAGTTACTGCTAGCCGTGCAGCTACTTTGTTTTCAGCCAACGGTTTAGGTTTGCATAACAAACCTGGCGTGCTTTTTTCCAGTTGTTGTTACGCAGGCGTGCAGCTACTACGGCTTTTATTACAACTGTAGTGCAGAGATATTATTCCTCGTTACACAATCGTGCGGCAACCTTTGCTGTCGTTACACTCAGTGTGCAACTGTGCTGTTGTTACAGTGTAACATCAGCTGCTACAGTCGCCACAAGTGTCGTTCAAAGACGTTAGCTGTTGCTGGAAGCTTGTAACGACAGAAAACCTAGTCATAACAATGTAACGACAACTACTGTATAAAGAGCACTGCGGTTCTTGCGTAACCGTGTGCAGTGACTGCACGCACCTTAATATGATTCACAGACCATAGTGCCAGTAAAAATCACTTTCTTGATCGAACTCTTCAGCGTAAATAATGACAATAGCAGCACACCATCTACAGCTACATAGAGGACTAATTGCTGTACAAAATGAGAACAAAAACGCCTAAATAGCTCCAGTGGTTATGGAGATGCTACTATTTTTTGTGTTTGGAGCGATTTTGAAACCCGTGTTGACCCTAATCTTGCATCCTAAGAGAGCCATGTAGCAAAACATTATATACAGACTTAAAAGGCTTATTTGTTCTACAAAATGACCCCAATATACAATTCCAATGCAGCCATCGTTATATATACTATACTTAAAGTTATTATATCTATTATATGGTTGTATGATGGTTTGTCTATATCTACAGCATACCCACCATGATCGAAAACATTGTAAGATGTAGTTTAAGAGAGAAGTTAAATATTCTCGTGCTAAAATTTCTCTCAAAAACACTGGAAATTAGGCGCTTTTATGTGAGACTCGTCCCGTATTTGCGCATTAATGCAGGGTGATTCCCGTCATACAAAATACATTTTTTACATTTTTAACCAGTTTCAGTTAATTAGTTAGTGAGAGCACTAAAAATTTTAGGAATGAACAAGTTATCATTACGTTTCCTGAAAATACAACTAATCACTCGACTCCTACTTTACCGTTGAAACCTTAAACATAAATGATTTAAAAGTCGATTTTATATTTAAATATTACACTAGTTTTGAGTAATTTTCGCTTATACCACAATTTATATTATTTGCTTTTAAGTATGATATGTTACTATATGTATTCTATAATAAAGACGTCATATATAAGCCAAGTTGCCATTGTTTTCAACGCAGATATGGGATGTCCGAGTTGGTCCGGCTAAGTTGTTGGTCCGTTTCTCAGTTCATCGGCTTTTATTTTTCGGTGGTCCGGATTTCAGGGGTAACGCACTACCCTTCTCCGCCCCCGAGTATCTATATTCAAACAGCAGATACCTATAATTATTGGCAGGTTAATTATAAAACAGCTTTATTAGTGTAAATGTTCAAGCGCTGCACAGTTTTCGCTATTTATTGTCTCATTATCAGCTTAAGTTACATAGCATTGGCTTGGTAATATTGTAATATATTGCAACAGTTAGTATTGTATGTACATTTACAATTCCCTATACCATTATGCCTACTAGGAGAGCTGCTCTGGATCGACGAACGCCTGACGGACCAGTTCTGGCCTAAGGCGAACAACGACGACGACGATTATGCCTGCACCGATATTTACTTCCATGGTGAAAAGTTTCCTCGCAATTTATATTCCACTAAAACGATATTACCAAGCTTAAGCATATTCAGCAGCACAATTTCTTGCAAAATATGTCAAAGCTAAAGCGTTTCTACATGTTTCGAACAAAAACTCATGATCATTCAATACACTGCTTTGAGGAAATACTACGGAGACTCTTACTTGTATTAGACCATAACCGCACATTCACTGTGAAAAATTTTAGCTAATATATGGCAATAATTGGCTTGATTTTTCTTTTTAATACAGTTATCACTGTATTATCCTGTAAATGGAAGAACTTGGCTGAACTATGTATGAATTTTATTATGCAATTAAGATAGTGTGCAATTTTATACAAAATCAAATGGATTCATGCATTCTAATATTATAATCCATTTCACCATTTAAACTCATCCTTGCTGTGACCAACACCAAGATCATTATTAAACCCTTATTTCTGCATTGAAGCAGCTTCCGAGATTTGTTGGTATATACCTTGATATGTATTATTTATAATTTGCGCTCCTCCATCGTTGATCACATTTTGTAGAGAAAAATTTTCGAGGGGTGTAAATGTGCAGGTGGTGTTCGTGAAGGTAATGCCATTTAACATGTCATTGTGATCGAAATGTATTTGCATAATGTTAACACTTATTTATTATATTAGAAACTATAATCATGGTTTAATGGCCAAATAACGGTATTATATAACCACTGAATGCTACTCAATGGAGTACAATACACAATGCATATGTATATAGTGACTGTAGCGGGAAATTCAAAGTTTAATTTGCATTGCCAATGTGACTTTTAAAACTGTGAGTTAGTGCATGCTATGTCGTTCTCGATATACTAAGTCTAGGTCTTAGCCAAAGTTGCATATATATATTTTATATATGGCATTATACTAAGCGTAACGATGGGTCCAACCCAACGCATGTAACGCTTATAGTGGAAAATCAAATGTTTAATTTGCATAGCTAATGTGACGTTTGAAAGTGTGAGTTAAGTGCATTCTATGTCATTCTCGATATACTAAGTCCAGGCCTTAGCCAAACTTTTGTATTTTCAATAAGGCTTTAGACTAAGCGTAACCCTGGGTCCACACCACTCTCGCCACACAGCTTGTCTCATTTCTAATGTGATCGCTGAAGGCGCCACGGTTATACGAACAGTACACGAGTAAACATCTGGAACCACGATACTTATGGCAGAAGGTATTCGAACACTGTTCAACCAGCAGCCGCA
>JASANE010014154.1:0-18730 GCA_030248225.1 Trileptium ribeirensis
TTATACTTATAATTTATGTGATTTTTGTGAACCAATAACAATCAGGAACTCATGCACTAGTCGATCTAGGAATTTTTATATCCACTGTGTTGTGTTGTTGAGACGTGTTCTTACTGATTTATGATTTGTATAAAACAGATAACAATCAGGAACTCATGCACTAGTCGATCCAGGAATTTTTATACCCACTGCTTGTGGTATTGTTGAGCCATGTTGCTCCCTCAGTTTTATGATTTGTATAAAACATATAACAATCCAAGAATTCTAATCACTAGTCAGATTAAGGATTTTTTATATCCACTGTGTGCTTGTGTTGTTGAGACGTGTTCTTACTGATTTATGATTTGTATAAAACAGATAACAATCAGGAACTCATGCACTAGTCGATCCAGGAATTTTTCTGTCCACTGAGTTAATATTATTGATTGTATAGTCTTTTTACTGATTTATGATTTGTATAAAACAGAAAAACAATCAGGAACTCATGCACTGATTTGATCCAGAAAATTTTTATTACCCACTGTGGTACGTGTTGTTGAGACGTGTTCTTACCTGATTTATGGTTTGCTATAGAAAAAGTTACAGATCCAGGAACTCATGCACTAAGTCGATCCAGGAATTTTCATGACCCACTAGTGGTGTGTGTTGTTGGAGCGTGTCTTTACTGATTTATGATTCAAATAAACAAGGATAACAATCAACATGCGCTATAGTCAATCCAAACTTTATACCCACTGTGGTGTGTGTTATTAAACGTGTTCTTACTACCGATTTATGATTTGAATATATAAAACAGATAACAATAAAAAATTACAGTGTCACTAGTCGATATACAGGAATTTTTATAACCACTGTGGTGTGTGTTGTTGAGACGTGTTCTTACTGATTTATGATTTGTATAAAACAAATAACAATCAGGAACTCATGCACTAGTCGATCCAGGAATTTTTATGCCCACTGTGGTGTGTGTTGTTGAGACGTGTTCTTACTGATTTATGATTTGTATAAAACAGGTAACAATCAGGAACTAATGTACTGGCGGATCCAGAAATTTTTTTATAACTACAGTGGTGTGGGGTTTCAAGATGTGTTCTTACTGATTTATGATTTATATTAATGAAGTAACAATTAGAAACTAATGCGTTGCTGGATCCAGAAGTGTTTGAGGTGAAAGAGTGGGCTCGGGCCCGGACGTCGTCCGATCCTTGGTCAACAAATTGTTCGAATAATTTTTTCTTTTCAAGTTTTTGATGGCGTAACTTAGGTCCATGGACTGGGACTGCGGGTCAAGCCCCAACCGCTCCTGCTCTGGGTTCTCGTGAAACAGTATGCATTTGTGTAAATGCACTGAAATTTGGTTTTTAGTACCATTTATATATACATTCTAACCCAGATAATATTGAAACTATTTTTGACGTATTTTACTGCACCACAATACAACCTTATTCCATTGTACCATTTCTTGCTAAAGTAATTTGGTGTAATTCTAGTTTAGCAAAAAAACTAGAACTACTAAAACTTAAGCAGACTGTATTCAGTGTTTTCTCAGGCCCTTATGCCATAGCACTTTTGTACTGCAACAAGTTCTAGATCCTGCCTGAAAAGCCATTTCCCACTACCGTTAAGATTTAGGTCATACGTGCTCAAGATCCGAGGGCGCCAGGGAGGGATAGCCGGGTCCTCGGGGAAAGCCAAATGCATGTGCGGTTCCTCAGGGTGCCGCGCCATCGTGAGTTGTAGGTTGGAGTCAGCCTTTCGGCGTAGACCGAGCCTCATGAGATATCTCTTCCCAAAGCCCTATGAGCATGTATGGCTGTAAGTCACTGAATTTGTGAAAATACACTATTTTTCTGTTAAACCAACATCTTTATAGAAAAGAAGGATAACCTATATTAGTATTTTCTAACAAACATAATCGTATACATATTTTAAACATTTACTATTTTGGCTACGTTTACGCTAAAGCGGGGCCAGGGTAGCCAACAACCATTAGCCAATTAACATTAGCTTCTGGACAAAATTTTATGACAGAGCTGAGATATATATGCTTTATTAAATAGCCAGGTCTCTGTTTATCTCATTCAGTTAACTTTTTTCGTTTTGTAGTTTTTTCAAATAACGTTAGGTATACAATGTCTGATTTTCTCTGCAGTTTGGATTTCGCCGTTCGAGACTCCTCCGTATGTGTTAGGTAACACAGATACATCTTAAGTTGTATACATAAGTATTTTGATTAGCTTAAATATATTCTCGCTCGTTTGAATTTAAGCCTTGGGCTAAATATTAATTCTTCAACGTTGTCGTCGAACATCTTTTAAAGTTGAAAACAGTTATTAGCTTTCGGATCAGGCTTGTCATGGGGATGGGGATCCCCATCCCCATCGCCATGGGGATGGGGAGGGGGTGGGGATGGGATGACTTTAATTTCACAGACCCATTACCACAGCAGGATTAGGAAGCAAATCCAATTTTAATTCAGTACCTTTCATGCATGAGCGCAATGTTGAGGTGAAAGTGTAAAGCTGCACTTGTACAGTAGACTTGTAGATTATGTCTGCATTGATCCACGGTGAACTGTGTTCACTACCAGGGTGCACGCAGCACGTCCCAGTATCCCCATCGCCATAGGGGAACGCGCCAGATAGCAAGGCAGACTGACAGCCACGGGCCCCAGTTTTCCCTGCTAGATACTCGAACTCTCTAGTAGTCAGGCAAAAACTGAGGGGCTAGATACTTGAACCCTCTAGCCTTCTAATATTTTAGAATTTGTCTGACACTTTCTCTCAGACATTTTACCATACCCGATGCCTTCAATTCTTCTGGCCCACTTGTACCGCAATAGCATAGATTAACCTTAGATAAGGTATAGCCATGCTCTAGAGAGTATATGTATCTAGTTTTATCTAAGGCTAATCCAAGCCCTGTGTGTACAAGTTGGCCAGAAAACTCATATCTGGACAGGTCAATATGAAGTTCCATATCAGACAAATTGAAGTGTTAGAAGGCTGAGGAGTTCGTGTCTTAGCCCCCCAGTTTCTGCCTGACTACTAGAGAGTTTAGGAGTCTCGCACAGGAATTTTGGTGGGCCCATAGCTGTCAGTCTGCTACTAACAACCGTGCCTATGGGATGGGGATACTGGGACATGCTGCATGCACCCCCGGTAGTGAACACAGTTCACGCATGATAAATGCAGACATAATCTACAAGTTGCTGTAGGGGTTAAAACTTCAACCGACAATTGAACAGAACATAATGCTTGCCGACTATTTGGCAAAAGTTGCGGAGCAAAACAATTTTGAAAACTCAAGTGATGTCACGCTAGATGTTTATGTGAGGATCTCCGTGGGGATCCCCACGGGGATCCCCATGGCGAGACACCATGGGAATCCCCATGGGGATCCACGAAGATTTCATGGGGATGGGGATGGGGATGGGGTCGAGAATTCATCCCCATGACAAGCCTGTTTCGGATATAGTGTAAAGCTCCGCAACACCAATTGGAAATTATAAAAACTGACGTGAAAACTTGATTGATTGTTGCTCCCAAAAGCTATCTGAAACATTTGGCATATTCTGCACTGCACCTAGTTGGAAAGAGGCACAGAAATGCTAAGTAACAGCCTTTGCAACTCAAAACTTCCGTAGGATTTAGCAACCTTTTGTATAACAATGACATTAAGCTAAATTACGCAAGTTTTCTAGCAAACATTAATCGAATATTTTATTCACTATATCAATTTTTTGACACACCCGTCAGCTAGATCGACGAAAAAGCAATATCCCAAAGATATGTGATATTTTCATTTCGTTCTACCAATGACAATTTGATCTTTAGACGCTCTGCAATGTATTAAGCACAGTGTAACGCTGTTGATGAGTGTATGGCTCGATGATTATTCGTTAATTTTAAATACGAATCATGACCGAAGGGTAGAAACATAATCGCATGAATTATAAAGCGTAAGACGAAACGTTTAATAATTAGGTGATAAAGCGTAGGGCCAATGTAACCTTTAGGGGCGGAAGTGAAATGCATTCCATGCCGTTCTCGATATACTAAACCTAAGCCTTAGTCTTAGCCTAAGCTAAGGTCCCTATATGAGCCATGTACTAAGCCTAAGACTAAGTCGGGGGTTGCCGCCCCCCCAACCCCCTGCTCTAAGCTGTTCTTTTTTCTAACGTTATAACTTCCGGCCCCTAAAGGTGACATGGGCCAAGCGTATAATTACATATTTGTATAGATACTTATCACATATACTGTGTATGTCGTTGAAAAATCAAAAATCATGAAATTTTAAAAGCTGAACAACTTTTAGCTATGTATTTTATATTTATGTGAAAACTCTAGTTATTCATTGTAAGTGGTGGGTACAAATCTTGCTTAGCTAGCTCTTCGGCTTCCTTTTTAGCCTGTCGCTTTGCAGCGAGCCTTGCAGCCTTCCTTTGTATTGAACCAATGATCAAGTCGATACCCATCGCCAACGTTGCAAGGCCGAAAATTATGTAGATTGCAGAAATTCCCGTTATAATACTTGCAGATGTTGCACTCATGCCGTCATTTTGTGTCATACCTAAGTAAACATATGGAAATATATCAATACAAAGATAAGGAATAGATACTAGAAAACGATCAGTTGTTGGTCCCATGTCAACTTTAGAAGCTGGACGTTATAACGTTAAAAACAACAGCTTAGAGCGGGGAGTTCGGGGTGCAACAGCACCCCCCCGACTTAGGCTTAGTACATTGCTCATATGGGGACCTCAGCTTAGGCTAATACTAAGGCTTAGGCTTAGTATATTGAGAACGGCATGGCATGCATTATACTTCGGCCACTAAAGTTGACATGGGCCAGTTGTTTTATAAAGCGTTAAAGAAGCAGTAAAAACGAAACACAAGTTCATGAATCGGTCACAAATATAGTGTAAAAACTCTGAAGCGGTCAACATATTGTGCAAGATTTAACAACCGGAAGAAATATGGTATGGTATCTAAAATCACACCTACGTCCAAAAACATAATATAAAACATGTCAAAAAGAGGTTTAGAATATAAGAAGCGGTCAAAAATTAGAAATAAAATGTAAAACGATTAAAAAAGTATGAAATCAAAGAAACACTTAAAATATGGTCATATATAGTCCACTAAAATTTATGGAGGATAATATAAAATTTGTCCCACAAAAAATAAAATTACTGGGTCTTCACTGCACCTGCAAAATCACTGGGTGCGTGCAATTTATTAGCACCCGCAAATTTTCAAATTACTGAGCAATTACTATGTATCACTACCAGCGCATAGAAAATTACTGGATGAATCGAATTTTGCCGCACCCACAAATTTTTAAATTTGTGGGCTCTATGTATCCCCACACGAAATAAGATTCTGTGTAACTTTTGTTAGCAATTAAATATAACCCAATGGACCTCGCGAGCGCAAATATATAATATTATTTATGGTATATATTCACTATGTATCTAAATGCACGATATACAGCTGGATTTTGTATATCCTAGGTCCTAACAAATATTGATTCAAGAAAAAAATCGAGAATTGAAAGTGATCTTCATAACAGAAGTAGTCATCGGTAGCTGAATTTGCTCAAAACATGATGACGTTAGCACCCATCCAGCCAGTATAGGTATATGTATGGCCAAATAGCTATGTTTTTGTTGCAATATATTGCATAAATTGAATAATCTTTTTACTGTAACACCAGCTATGTAATTAATTTACATAAAAGTTTTGGATTTGAAATTTTTTAAAAATTAGCTTGTGTACAAAATAATAGAACTTCAATGCAACATCTGTAATTTTGAAACCGATACGCTAAATTGTACCTCATTTGTGCCCTATTCGACATTTTTGGGTTTAAAGCATATGCATGCATATGTGTTTGTCTGCAACTCCACACATTTATAACCCAGTGTTGAATATTAACTTTCTTTTTCGTGCCAAAATTAACCTAAATTTAAATGTGAATATTTATAACTATTTATAACTTCATAATACGAAAGTGGATTTATTGGGCTGAAATTTTCACGGGAGATATGACCTGACGTGGCATCCCTATATAAGAGAGATCGCTTTTACAATATTTATTGCTAAGAAGTTAAGAAACAATATTCGAAGTTAAAAGTGATATTTTGGGTCAAAATTAGATAAGGCTTCTTGGCCTATTTGTCTACACAGGGCAATAGGTTGACCTGTTTGTTTCAAGTTTACAGAAGACAGACAATATTTCATGGGTACTAACACCATAACAAGTTACTTTCTACTTTGGCATGACGGGCTAAATGTGATATTTTGAATCAAAGTGTGCAGAATTTTGCTCTTTCTATATGCAGCTTTGTTCAGTCGTAATAAGTGAGCCGATTTAACTAATATTTTCATGGTGCATGAAAACTTAAAGTCATCCACCCACGAGGTCCGAGGTCTCATGGGGCATAGCCGGTAAGGGACCGCAGTGCCAGGAAGGGAGCGGGAAAGGTGCTAAGCCATAAGAAATAAACTTTTAAATTTTTTGGACTCAATTTTGCGCCTAAATTTAGGCAACTTTCCCACAATTTTTCACCGATTTTTGCCCATTTCTGCGAAAATTAGCGCGTGCCGCCTGGAAGAGGGAAGGTATCCCTCCCCTTATGACCATGTCTATATGTTTGTGGTGTACACATATGTTATTTATAACCGTATCATATCTACCAGCAAATATAGGTATAAAATAAAATGATTACTTGCATAATGCAGAAACATTATATAGTGTGAATGAAAGAATGTCTAAGTTATTTATTTCATTGTCTAAGTTATTTATTTCATTTGGCGTAGATGTTCGCTTTCATGAAAGCACTTCTGGACATTGCTCTGCATTCTGAGGATTTTGTTACTTTTTTGTGTGTCTACTTATGAAAAGCATAACTTAAGCTTTTGACACAACAGATCCATTGAAGTTACATCCGGTTAAATTTAGTTAAACAGTACATACCTGGTACAAGATCACCAAAGCCGACAGTCAATAACGTAACGAAGCAAAAATAAGCTGAATTGACATAGTTCCATTTATCTTCGATGTTTGTATAAAACAGTATGCCCACCAAAACGTACACGACAACCACAAACAGTGTAACAAATATAGGGACCTGGTCCTGTTCGTCGTCTGCGTCATGCTAAACCGAATATTCATTTCGATTATTTAAAAATCGAAATTTTAGTCATATTATGTTAATATTTTACTTATATTTAAGACGACACATTGAAATTTCAAATCAGTTATTGACCACCGATTGAAATAGATACACTGATTTTGCATGGGTGCTAGTGACATAGAAATAGGAAAATATATCAAAGGCTGTAGTAACGCTGGAGTCACACTGGAAGGGTCTGTAATTTTTGTCAGAGCATTAACTTTGTTGTGTTTTAATTTTCTTCAATTTGGGGCGGAGCACATGGTTTAAATGAAGACAGTAGTTTCCGTTTGAGTTGTAATTCAGACATCTATTCACAAGATTGGAGCAAATGACATAAAAATACACTTGTATATAAAATGTTGCGCAGAATTTGGTACATTTAACAAAATTCAAACACTAGATCCATAATCCGACACATTATTGTAGTATGTCCCTCGTAGACGATAGAAATGCAAGTTGTCAGAGCGACGTACAAAATGTAGTTACGATAAAATATTTGAGTTTTTGGTAAAAAGGGTAAATCTTTAACTATCGATATTCATTAATGATTTATCTTCACAACCGCAGCAGTTTTAAAAAGCAAGCAAGTTAGAAATTCAGTTAAGAGGTGTTTGGGTTGCTTTATGTATATATGCATTTAATTATTTAAGGATTAAAAGGGAGCGCAGTTAATAAATTTACCCTGCGTCACGAGTTGAACCTTTCTTTCCTCAGGCAAACTAAAATGTAGCCCTTTAATATTGAAATAAAAAGCATATGGACTAGCTAAAGTATTACAAACCGAGCAGACAATCTAGATAAGCACACTGTGATTTAACACTGCGACTTACTGAAGGCTTGTTGCTAACTTATAGATTATTCATAGTATTGTCGATAAAACTGTTAAAGCAGAGACGAATACTTAGACTTTCCTCGCATTGGTACCATTCAGCCCACTTATCTGATTACGCTTTGCACGGAATTAGATGAATAAATCAAGATTGATAATAAATTTTTGTTAGAAGAAAAATGTTAGAATTTGTTCGAAGACACAGTTCGACACTTTGACTGTCTTGTAATAACATTTTAACAGTCGACCTGAACAAACGCTGTTCCTATTTTATATTAATAAGTTTGGCGTAGCTATAATGGAAAAATATGACCGTATATTCCAGTAAAATTAGGTGACCCCACCCATCCAATTTTGTAACTTTGCATAAAAATTGTTACCGAACGTGTTACTAAAATTCGACTAAACTGTTTCCTAACACACTACTTTTGAAATTTAATCATTTTGTTTCCGCGAAAATTCAAGTAAAATTATCCAAATTTTTGAGAACGAAAATTTGTTGGAGTTGAATAAACCGGTTTTGTTCGAGATCACCAAGAGCTGTAATTATTGGATTGATGTGCTTGCGACGTCATTTTGTGTTATTTGCTAACACTGAATAACCTAAATTGAAACAATTAGGCATTCGGGAATCGAATTTCTGCAAATTAAAAACGCCCAAATTCTGTTCGGACACATGGAATAATTTCTGGCAATTAAATTTGACTTTGCTATTTCGGTTAGGGAACAACAGTATCACATTCAGCTTTTTTCCGCAACGAGGGTTTGCGATTCCATATCGGTTAATACAAAATAGGATCGTTGGTGGGGTCACTTTAAATTTACTCACTCATAAATGACGCAAAATTTAGTAGTTAGGCACAATGCAAAACATACATATTTCAATCTAACGCCGGAATTACTGCAAAATGGGCTCTTAAGACAGCTAAAGGTAGAACTAGTTTGAACTTGCGGTGTCAAAATCGTTTGGCATTATGTTTTTCTATTTAGATAGAGTCGAATTAAATCGGCTTGTTCATAGAAGGGTCGTTTTTTAATCGGCTGTTAAAATTAATTTGGTGCCAAAAAATTGTTTCAAACCGAGGTGACAGTTAGTGGGTTGGAGAATATGGCAACTACTCAATGTTTCACTGGCAAATACAATAAAATCATATCATTCGACTCTTACAAAAAGTTTTATCTATTTCGCAAATGAAATTTAACAGTGTAATCATATTCCGTAACCACTGTCAGCTATATTTCAAATTACATTTTTACGCCACATTACTTTTAACCAATCTCAATCGGGAACTTCCGACTTAATGCGACCTTTCCTGGAGCACGCTGATTAACCCAAAGTACAATGAAAAACTAAAAACAGATCAGGTTTGAACCACCAAATCAAAACGACTTTAAAATTTTAACCATATCGTTGAGTATTGCTTTTCACATTACATTCCGCATCCAAAATAAGTAAAAAATTTTCACCAAAGCACAACGCAGAGTGCTAAGTTTACTTAACAAGAGCTGTCCTAACCTGCAAAAAACTTTCAATGAGTCAACAACGCGAATGGGTGTATACAGATACATTTGGCTAAAAATACGATGCGCGACAGAAAGGAGGCGATAAATATATGACCCTGTGGCCAAAAGTAGGCGAGATAAAAACATAATCAAGAACTTACCTCTGCGGTAGGATAGCCTGTAAAATTACAATAGTACTATCAGCTAAACAGTTATTACCCTCCACCATACTTGACTACCCAAACTTAACAGTGCCTTCTTCTTCGTTTCCAACACATTTACATCTTTTTAATGTGATGTCTTACAGCTGGTTTGTGTTTTATAGTACAAGGAGCAAGTACTATATTATTCAGATGCCAGCTTATGCAGCGTAGACTGCTTTTGCGATCATACATTTGACATTTTCCAATTTAAATACTAAAATACTGGACGAGCAATACAATGTTCCCAACTGTCATCTTTTCTTGATTGCACCAAGTATCTCACGCAGTAATCTTCTAAATAATACTTGAAACATAGGCTGATGTGCGTTCAAAGATTTGTACGGATGATTGTGACGAGTTCAAACGAGTGAGATAGCACGAGTTTAAACGAGTTACCTTACATACAAATCTTTGAAAGCGCTGCTGTCTATGCTACAACTGACCTTAACATAGTCTGAGGTGCGTTCAAAGATTTGGTTTCACAACTTTTTTGTATATAATCTATGTTACAAGTAATAGTTGTAAACTAAGCAACCGAGCCTCCAAAAATTCGTACGTATGATTGTGACGAGTTCGAACGAGTTACTGTCGTGCAAACATTTCAAAGTACGGTTGGCTAAGTTACAACTGACTTGTAATATAGCAAATTGTGCATTCAGGCTTTTGTATGGATGGATTTATTACTTATACTATATTACAACACAGGCTCTGCCATGAAATCAATGCATCATTTTATTTCAAAAATATGTATCAAACAATATTTTAAACTAGTTGAGTGATACATGCTGTAGTTGTAGCATGGCTATCGTGCATACACTTAGAAGCATACGATTGTCAAATACAAATCTTTGAATGTATGGAAAATTGTGCTATAAGTAGCTTGAAACACAGTTGCAGCCAGGAATGGACATAGGCCACCTAGCTGTGACCCACGACCCACGGTGATCCATAAAATCTGGACCCACTCATTTTACTGACCGACCGATGACCCACTGATAAACAGTGACCCTGTGGTGACCCACCTAATATATCGGCGCTATTCGTAGAGCTAATGTACTTACTATTACTAAGGCCGCAACAGTGTGTTAGTTGTATGTATATCGCGTGAATAAATTGTCACGAGCATATGGTAGTAAAAAATGCTCGTTATTTGTAAATTCCAATCATGTAATACATCAATGCAATATTTGAAATATCCATGGTTTTATTTTTCGACTACTGAGTAACAACTGGCTTACGAGTTTTGGGCATTTATATGAAATGACTGCCTAACACATCAACCCAAGTCTACGTCTTTGTCCAAGGAACGCAGTTAGTTTATTCACCACTAGAGTTAGTCGAGTTATTGCTAACTCAAATAATCGAAAAAGTAGTCATAAATGTGGCTGTAGTAAACATTTTCTGAACCGCATTCGAACAGGATCAAAATTAATAGTCTTGTTAGTTGTAACCGAAATAATCTAAAAACTGGTCATAAATATAGGGTCTTGCCTATACCACCTCCAGTCTAAAATTAGTCAATTTTGAATATACAGCGGAATTTTTGGTACCATTCGATTCTGCTTGAAAGAAAATACTTACTTTGATGATATTTATAACAAAAGATTTCAATTTTTTTGGTTCCCTCGGTACCCAAAATTTTAGAAAATTTTATCTCGAGAATTACTTAATTTTATATACCATTTGAACGACATTAACGAGCTGGGTCCAGCAGTGGTAAAATCAGCTTTGTCGGTTAGCGACTTAAGCATAAGCAAGGGTTTAGGCTGCGCCTTTAGGCTTAGGATTTCACATAAATGGCAATAACTCACATTGGGAACTCAAAATCCGAAAACAATTTTTGTCATAAATATCATCGAAATGAGCATTTTCTGAACCATCTCGTCGAGTTGAGCTGGATTTGTACCAAAATTATGCTGCTTTATTGTCCGCCGTAGCTTCAAAATAACCCAATTTCGTGATTGGGGTCTTCTAACAAAGATCTTAAATATAGATCTTGTGGATATTTTGTGAACCGTCATGTCAATCTGAGGCGAATAAAATCAAAAGTTTACTGCTTTATTATTTATACAGCTAAAATGAAAACAAATCCTAAGGCCATGGTGCATAGCTAAAGTGTTAATGCATTTTCAACTAATACAAAAAGTGTACAAGACAAACCCTAAACTGGAAATTTGAACATTCTTAGTTGACCCATAGCAATGAGACCCACGACCCACTGCGACTGACGAGCGACCTACGGTGTCTCAACTGGCGATTTCCCAACGGCCGTGAATACTGGGCTGTTATATTTGAAAAAATGGTCAAACAAACATAGGATTTGACGCCTATTTATGCAATACAAACAGCTATGTAGTTGCAGCCAAAAGATATGATTCATAAATAAACTCGTTTTTACAGTCGGGGTCACAGGTTCGCTTAAACAGAGCCAAAACTAGTAAAAGAAATATCTTGGGGACTAATTCTTTGGCAAAACATGATGCCATGGATTATTCCTTTTTTCTTAAAACTGTGCATTTATTCAAAAATTAATGATTTTCACAAACTTTTTACACTGAAGGCCCAA
This sequence comes from Trileptium ribeirensis, assembly GCA_030248225.1. NCBI lineage: Eukaryota > Metazoa > Nematoda > Enoplea > Enoplida > Thoracostomopsidae > Trileptium > Trileptium ribeirensis. The sequence goes on from JASANE010014154.1 coordinate 12,285, forward strand.
TAATAATTGGGAATGGTTAGTTAAATACCTCTGCTCCATCGTCTGATCGGTACATCATCAGTCTTCGGCGATCGCCGAAATTTGGATGCAACCGCCTGTGAACAGCCTAGTCCCATTATCTTTTTCCAAACAAATCGAATTGCATTCGCCATGATGCCACCTAAATAGGGATGATTATTTTTCTTCAGTGAATTTTATAACTAACATATCATCTCTTTTTCCAGTAAAAGACGAATTTCATTCAACACGCATGAAACATAGAGCTGGGTTTGAGAATTGGGGCGACAAATTACGTTAGCTTAAATGCAGCAATATTGTGAGCACATTGCAGCGACGTTAAAAAACCGGAGCGAGATATCACGTTAGCTCAGCTTACAATAATGGTAAAAAAATTGGAGCGAGAATTGACGTTGGCTCACCTTACAGCAACGGTGAAAAATCGGAGCGATAAATGATGTTGGCTCACTTACAGCAACGGTAGAAAATCGGAGCGAGACATCACGTTAGCTCTCAATATAGCAATGGTAAAAAATTGGAGCGCGAAATCATGGAATCGTGAAATTGTACAGATAAATCTTTATAAAAGAATTTCAATATACGCTCAATGTTCCGATATAGATATAACTTAAATGCAAGAAAACAATTACAGTGGTTCTTAACTAAGGTTTTGATGAATATTCCTTATTGTTTTTCCGTAACTAAATGATTTGGATAGAAAATATATGGTTTTATATTTTACATTGTAATACTCAAGGATCCATCTTATTAGGCTACTTAAGTTTTATGAAATAAGGTATATACTTTGGCTAAAAGTTCTTTAGCTTTTTAATTATACAAGAATTTTTCCGCTTGGTATTTATTAGCTTAAGTTAGCTGGCAAATGACAAAATCCAAAATATTCAGGTTTTTGCAAACTCTCCCCGCACAGGATACGCAGCATATGTTTAGATCTCGTTGGAACATCCTTGGTTTGTATTCGCATACTGTGAATACATATATCAGTAGGGTGAATGTGAATTTTTGTAAGATTTAGAAATTAGATTTAGAAATTTGTAGTAAATTATTTTGAAAAATCAACAGTCGTAATCTATGATCTAAAATGGGCTCATTCATAATAATTTATTTCCTGTAGAAATTATTGGAAAATACTATAACGATTTGTTACGCCATTTGCATCATGTCACAATAATAGCGACAACATATGCAAGTGCGAGATAACAGTTATTTCGTTACAGATTTAATCCAATGCATGTCGACGAAAGTATTATATAGAACGAAGCTGCCTATAAGTATTTTTTGTTGGGTGTCCTATCGTTATAGTTTTATTTATTTGTCTATTTTCATTTTCAGATTAAACTTGAATTGCGTTTGTACGACAACTGAGAATTCAAACTCGACAGGTATGACTGTTCGCTACCCGAAACCCATTTAATTGCAATAAAATCGACCTACCGACATTTGATAAAAACATCGTCATCAGCGGAATAGCAAATAGCGAATATAAAATAACTGCTAGTTGACCCCATTCGGTTTTGGGAGCAGTATGACCGTAGCCTAAAATAACAGCAATGAACAGTAAACAATTTGGCCCATGTCAACTTTAGGGGCCGGACGTTATAACGTTAGAACAAAGAACAGCGTAGAGCGGAGGGTTAGGGGGCGGCAGCCCCCGACTTAGGCTTAGGCTTAGTACATGGCTCAGGGACCTTAGCTTAGGCTAAGACTAAGGCTTAGGCTTAGTATATCGAGAACGACATGGCATGCATTATCCTTCGGTCCTGGGCCAACAATTTAATGTATGTATTACAAAATTGTATGAGAGACGTTGTAAGCGAAGCGGATGGTAAATGCAAACAATGCGAGAAAACTTGAACCTGATAAACCTATGGTGGTAGTTGATCTATATGTATTTTGTAATTGTAAAAATTGTTGTAATAAATTCAGAATTCATATTTTGTGCTGTAATTTGCTATAATTTGCAAAATGTTGATATTCAACACTTGTTCATGATAAAATGCAATTTAAATAAATAGCATTGTCGAAAATTTTGTTTATTGTTGCCTTTATAGCTGCCAGCCGAATCTGAGAGTTTTGCGGTACATCACTTATGCCAGGTGTCCGGAATGCAGCTTTCCGGTTTTGTAAAATATCCCCTTCAAGCGACGTCACAGTATTGTGCATTCCTATGCGTTAAATGCACAGCTTGACGATGATGAAGCGTTACGCCATATTTTCCGTTTATGCACTGAAAGCCTTAAAAAAACTTATCAGCGCAAGTGGCACTCTGATAGTGTGGTTTGCTTTATAGATTTTTTCAAATTTATACACGTGTTCAATTAGTACCAAATTTGATTTAAAGCGAAGTTTTTGAAACTTACCAATCGTTGTCAGAATTGTTGCCGTAAACAAAATCGAACTGGGAATGCTCCATTTGAAGCTGTGCTTCGCAAAGTCAAGAATTCTTCCTTTGTATCCGTGAACAGTAATTTTTGTTTGGATTACAGCTTGATATCGTTCGATTACATTCTGATAATAAAAAAATATAACAAACACGAAATAATTGGGCTGTTATCACACATACGGTTGGCCAACACAGCCAAAATTAATTTTTATAGGACCCATACTAATGGGAAATATTCTTCGGAAAATCTGTCTCTGTTGTAGTGTATTAATTATTACCCTCAAACAGATACGGTTGGCCAACACAGCCAAAATTAATTTTTATAGGACCCATACTAATGGGAAATATTCTTCGGAAAATCTGTCTCTGTTGTAGTGTATTAATTATTACCCTCAAACAGATACGGTTGCCCAACACAGCCAAAATTAATTTTTATAGGACCCATACTAATGGGAAATATTCTTCGGAAAATCTGTCTCTGTTGTAGTGTATTAATTTTTACCCTCAAACAGATACGGTTGGCCAACACAGCCAAAATTAATTTTTATAGGACCCATACTAATGGGAAATATTCTTCGGAAAATCTGTCTCTGTTGTAGTGTGTTAATTATTACCCTCAAACAGACACGGTTGGCCAACACAGCCAAAATTAATTTTTATAGGACCCATACTAATGGGAAATATTCTTCGGAAAATCTGTCTCTGTTGTAGTGTATTAATTATTACCCTCAAACAGATACGGTTGGCCAACACAGCCAAAATTAATTTTTATAGGACCCATACTAATGGGAAATATTCTTCGGAAAATCTGTCTCTGTTGTAGTGTGTTAATTATTACCCTCAAACAGACACGGTTGGCCAACACAGCCAAAATTTATATTTATAGGACCCATACTAATGGGAAATATTCTTCGGAAAATCTGTCTCTGTTGTAGTGTATTAATTATTACCCTCAAACAGATACGGTTGGCCAACACAGCCAAAATTAATTTTTATAGGACCCATACTAATGGGAAATATTCTTCGGAAAATCTGTCTCTGTTGTAGTGTATTAATTATTACCCTCAAACAGATACGGTTGGCCAACACAGCCAAAATTAATTTTTATAGGACCCATACTAATGGGAAATATTCTTCGGAAAATCTGTCTCTGTTGTAGTGTGTTAATTATTACCCTCAAACAGACACGGTTGGCCAACACAGCCAAAATTAATTTTTATAGGACCCATACTAATGGGAAATATTCTTCGGAAAATCTGTCTCTGTTGTAGTGTATTAACTATTACCCTCAAACAGATACGGTTGGCCAACACAGCCAAAATTAATTTTTATAGGACCCATACTAATGGGAAATATTCTTCGGAAAATCTGTCTCTGTTGTAGTGTATTAATTATTACCCTCAAACAGATACGGTTGGCCAACACAGCCAAAATTAATTTTTATAGGACCCATACTAATGGGAAATATTTGAAAATGAGAAAACCCAAACAACACGCCAACACAGCCAAAAAAAGACCCAACAAATATTCTTCGGAAAATCTGTCTCTGTTGTAGTGTATTAATTATTACCCTCAAACAGATACGGTTGGCCAACACAGCCAAAATTAATTTTTATAGGACCCATACTAATGGGAAATATTCTTCGGAAAATCTGTCTCTGTTGTAGTGTATTAATTATTACCCTCAAACAGATTCAGGTGTCAGTATTTAGCTGTATGTAATATGGAATAGCATTCAGCCTTTCTCCGAAAACGCAACCTGATGAAGAAGGCAGTAATTGATTTAAAAGAAGTGCAATGTATATATAATGGTATTCGGCCTAAAGTCTCGTTTTTCCATTCATAAACAAAAATTCGTACTGTTTTTTCTAAAATGTAAATAAAATTGAATAACTCGCTGATCCAAAACGACATCACAATTTGTGAACACATCCATTTTTCAATGTATGTATAGTTTGGTAAACATGAGACTTTTTGGTCTGTTTTACACAATGATATCATCATTACATATTCGCACACTGCATTTATTTACCGTTGAAATAATCAAAGTAACCTGATGGGCACAGGAGAAACGCAAATCGTTCTCTATGTACTAAACGTTAAGCTTCAGTCCATATTTAAAGCCGTTGGCCATCGGATTAGTACTGCCCCAGATCCGCTGTACTGAAATGTACTTTTTCTAAACGGCAGTTAATACGTACTTCAGAACCAACAATATGATGCATTCCCAGTGAATAGAACAGTCAAAAGATATCATCTATACTATAGTCCGTAGTGGGTTGTATTTATTAGCAGCGCAATGTACTTCGTAATCAAAGGCGACCAGTAAAAAAGAGTGACAGTTGTGACGAAAACAATTTGTAAGAGCTCTTGGGAAAATGTGAACCTACTGAATCTGCGTTCTGTGACGAATATAGAAGAACACCAAATGTAAGAGGTCTGGGGAAAATCGGAATTAACTGAATTTGTGTTCTATAGACGAATATAGAAGAACAAGTAATGTAAGAGGTCTGGGGAGTCATTCGTCTTACTTTAAGGAGCTGGTGGGGATCATATTTCCAACTTTTGTCCTGTCTCCTTCTTTACTCTTGTTTCAAATTTGTATAGTAGAAAATTTTTCGGTTACTGTAGGAATTTGGAACAAGAGTTTGAAGTACAGAACAAAAGTTACAAGCATGCCCCACCCAAATATATGATGCAATATGGCGCAAATATACACCGCGCCATCGCGCAACCCACATAAAGCAGTGTGACTTAAATACAACACTCTTCTCCAAGTGGTCATCATTGACTCTTGGTAAAAAGATATCGCAATAAAATTGATTTTATTATGATTTACAATCATCTGATTTTTATCGTTTGCAGCAGCAGCTTCAATCAAATCAGCGATAACTTCATCGCGTTTCGTTGATTCCAGTTCTCGTGAATGATTAACCGATTTGTTGAAACGTTTTTCTTCGCCTTCGAGTTCGATTGCACGAAACATAAAACCGCCTCCGATACAGTACAGAGTTACAATTATTGTGAGACCAATGTGACTGAAGCATGCTCTGGAAACGTAAACGAACATAAGTGTGTAGAAAACAGAATATTTTCGATACTTGTATGCGTTTTTACTATGTGGACCAAACCTAACATGTATTTTAATGCTATAAGTTCAAATACGTTCAATTTTCACATTATACAATTCTCGCTCACTTTACAAAAAGTATACCAAACGGTTACGATATGTACAAGGTTATGTGAAACATGCGCAGCATTTTTATGGTTAAGAGATAAAGAATATGTTACACACAGTCTCTGGTGCAGTTGATTCCAAATCAGCTAAATACATTCTAGGTGCATCGCTAACATCACTATAAAATCAAGTGAAGAAGATCGAACTTAGTGTGTTAACTTATGTCAACTTATATATTTCTTTTAGCACTTTCTGGACCATTGTGAATCCAATGAAGAAGTTGTTTATCAGCTCTTTGCAAAATTGACATAGGAAAATACGCAGGAGTTCGGTAGGTTGATGCTATAACTAAAATCAGAAGCGTGATGCATACACACAACCCAATACCGTTCAAGAAACGCTTGCGAGTGAGTTATAAATTTATTTTATCATTGGTTGCGATTTTAGATTAACGGTTCTCTGTTTAGATTTCATAGCATTTATGAGACTCCTAGAATTTAGTGGTACGTTCTGCGTTGAAACAATACAAATAGGAGGAAGTCGAAGAAATAATTTTTCAAACAACCCCACTCCAAAACTATGGGAGGGGCGGAAAAAATTTTTGTCTGAGAAATGTCCCAAAAAATGAGAGGGTAAAGGTTAAAGTAGATCTGATCTTTTTTATGATGATATCCAAGAGTGTCGTACTTGTCCCGAGAAATTATCATAAACTCTTCATACCATTAAGAGCCAAGAATGCTTCTAGAATGATAGTCAATTGTTATAATGCTCCATAGCAATGGGTGTGATTTCAAGTTTACGAGTACCATTACAGCCATTTTAAGTTTGTAAATTTTTAAGCCATATTACTGCGTTAGAAATTTTGGT